>JAOBRD020410985.1:4083-19162 GCA_027575215.2 Hydrozoanthus sils | reverse complement strand
AAAGGAAGTCATAGTCATATTCTGCCGCGAACAGAGATAGTCAGATTGCATTAAGGGCCGCACGGATTTTATGGTTACAAAGCCCATAAATTCATCTCAAAATGTCTATAAATGCATTAAAACGCCGTTGAAGTTTCGAAATCCGCCAAAAAACTCGATTGTGGAAAGCTTTTTTGCAGGGGACCAAATCCGCAAAGGGAGGACCGAATCCGCTGTTACACCGGCCCGTGACTATAGTCACAGACTAACAGAATTATAAAATGTCATTCCCACTGACCGATATCGACTAATATCTAAAAATGTGTTACATATATAAAGCTGTTTAATTAAATATTATTGCAAACTACAATATTTTGCACGAAAAACTAATAAAAAATTAAACTTTCAGTTACAAAATATCTCGTTATTTATATTCCTTTTTCGAAACTGCATGAGTAAGACTTACACACGAGCTCGAGATATATGTCACAACACGATCTAGTTTCCAGTTATTCTAATCACACCTTTTAAAACTTTTTAAACATTCGTAGAGGAAAATATCTTTGAATTAACAAACTTTGATTGTTACAAGGAACACTGAAAAGTACATCAAAGTTTTGTATCCGATTCGAAAACTCGTAATTAAACGAAAACAAAACAACCTTCACTTCAACGCACACTTTAAATAACTTACCCACAACATCACTGATTAACCGTGAAGGATCCAAAATAAAAACCTCCATCACAATTTTGAATAGCAGAAGTCAGGAAGAAATACGAACAACACTCATCTGTTTGTATTCAAATTACTATTTGCACACATTTTTAAATGGAATCTTTTCCAGGTGATGTAAAGCCAAAATTACTCAAGCAAAGAAATGCGCAGGCGCCAATATGAAGACGCCCCCAATCTTGTTGATGTTGTTGTCAGCGGGTACCTTTAGAAATGGCGGAAGCTCTATAAGTGAATCAAACAAACATACAAATTCACTCTTTTCTTACACGCTGGTAACAGGTTTCACGTTGCTGAGTATACATTTCTGTTCATATATTGAAAATAAAACTGAGTGAAGCCTCATAAAGGATATGAAAATGGAAGGTACCCACTGATTTTGAGACAGTTCAAGGGTCATTCGATCGAGGTTTCGTGTTTCAGTTTCCATATATATATGCATCTGCGACCAGGCTACATGGTAGTGACGAATTTGTGAGATAACTTGATGTCGTTACAGCCATCTTGGTTACTGGAAAAGTGGCCAATATGGGCAAGAAAGAAGTTGTTAAGGCAGTGTATGACATGACTAAAGGCGGGGTGATGTTGAAAGCTGGAAGGAAGGTAAACTAGCCCATTTTACTGCATATCTTTGGTGATATAGGACTGTCGAAAGAGCTCGTGACTAGTTGCCTGAACGGATATATATATCCTTGTTTGTTCAACAATTAGTTGAAGTCACGAAATTAACATATGATATCTAAATATATAATGGTTTTAAGTTGAATCGAATATAGCATATCCTTCGAGCAGAGATCTCAATCTATCCTCACGAAAAACGAGAGAAAAGAGCGCCTCCTTTCCTCTCGTTTTTTCGTGCGGATATGAGAGATCCCTGCTCGCAGTGTAGAGTAGCAAAGTTAATTTGAAGAGGAAACGTTTAAAGAAAGTATGTACACCAAATACAAATATAGCCATGGATCGCAGCAGATAAATTATTTGTATAAGTACTACATAACCGTATATATATGCACAACCTCAGGTTTCTGACATCACACAATGATATAAATCATATTGAAAGCATTCAGACAAAGCTCCAGGTAGTTATTGTTTAAGCCATACCCGTGATAAGGTTTGGATCCTCAACCATTGTTAGTGTTAGCCAGTATATTTAAAACGCTTCAGGCTTATCAAGGTAAGAATAGATGACAGGACTGAAACTTAAACTGGTGATTAAAAACAGTCAGACTAGTATAATTATTACCATAAATTATTGGACATTGAGTTAAAGATTTTTAAGACAAAAAAAAGACTGGTTGGGAAAATTACAGAACATTTGATCTACATACCTGTTGTCATTTTGTCATGATTAGAAAATAAGTTTATACATAAATAATTATAATAAAATTTTTACTGATAACATACAAGTATAAAATGTGAATTGATTTGTTGTTGCCTATACTGTACTTATTAGTATGATTCAATTTTAAAACTCAACATTATCCCTATTTTTATATAAACTTGTAGGGAAGACCCCACTTTCGAAAGTTCAAGTTGTCCAGAGGTGAGTTTTAAATCGGATAACATTAGTGCAGTTACACAGAATATTCATCTAGTTGATAATGTAAATAAATATATACAGTATAATCTTAACCATGCATGCCTAATGCCAGAAACAAACATATCTTTATGTATTTTTATTATATATTTATAAGTGATGAAAACTAATTAAAGTACTAAGTTGTGAAAATCCACAAACTTCTTGTACCTGATGTAGCTAGTTAAAGTATTCTTAAACTGAGACTATACTGTTTTTTATTTTTTTCTGATCAAAGGGATCTGCTTCCTTGCATTCACCAAGATTGACTTCTCCTTTCTGCCCAGCCCCTCCACCAACTAACACAAACACACAAAAATCTTTTGTTTAGTAAGAGGTCAGCAGCAACGTAACTAGCATACTACAGTAGTTAAAAAAGGATATATTTCAATGGTTAATATAGAATCGAAAGTAGGTTACAACCTCAGATTTATATTTTAAGCAAGAAATATTAATTTGTGTCTTTCAATTTTTGTGAAAATTGTTGCTGATAAAAATCGTGATGGTTATCCTAGCTAGCTCTACTTATAAATGTTCTTGATGCCCATGATCTGTCTACCTCAAGAAGCATCATCATCAGCCTAAGTTTGGATGAAATTCATCCAAAATTATGGGTTGGTAGCAGATTTTAAAGAATTGAAACTTGCCAGTCACACTTGGTGCATCATGATCATCAGTTGAAAACGTTTTAATGTTAATACCACAAGAACCATTATAAGGGGTTTTAAAAATATTTTTACTGCTATTTCTTATATAGCAAGGCCTATCCATTGAGGTAACAAACTATTTTTCTTTTCATTTCACTTGAATGCAAGGTTTACTCATGCTCTTAAACTTTGCTAAGTAAATATCTGATTTCTTCAGCTTTTTAATAATTTATTGTACTTTTTAAACTGTTACTAGACTTGACATACTTGCAGTGGGAATCTCCCAGAAAAGATCTTGACAAATCAGTTGGTAAGTTTTCTTTTGACTGCCTGCACTTTTCTTAAAATAATTTTATTCTGGCTGCTACCTCAAAAGGTAACAATTAAGATAGTTTGGTAATTTGATAATTATACTTAACTTTATGCTGAGTGATAATAATCACAAATTTTGGTTTAAAGTCAGTATTTTGAAAATATGTAGATAAAATATTAGATGCCAGTTTTATTGCAAAACATTTGAGAACACCTCTCAAGGAAGTGACATTGTGCAATAAACACTGGTCAACAATAGAATATTAGATATAAAGTTATTATTAATAATAGTTGTGATTATTATTATTTGAGATAGATAAAAAATAATTAGATGTGCCGGTTTTGTTGTAAGAAGTTTGAGTCCAAACAATTTGCAATTTAGATATTAATTATATACTAGACTACTAGATATTTAGTATGTCTCTGCCAGTTTGTATTGACCATAGGACTATCGTCTCCCTTGCACTTGGTGTCTTCATCAGTGGCTGAGAAGCACAATTCTTGAGTGACAGTCACGATTACAAATGCTGCATTTGAAGGCAGTGTCTCTTGGCAATATCTGCTCTGTGGAAGTTTGTCTTCTCCAGTTTTTCATCTCTGTATTCGAAGAATACTTCTCCACTTTGAGCAATCAGCAGCCAGGTCTTCCCAGGTGCCATTATTGATGCCCACAGCTTTCATGTCTCACTTACATACATCTTTATAGTGAAGCTGTGGGCGGCCTTTAGCCTTTCTACCAGTTGTTAGTTCTTCATAGAGAATGTCTTTCAGAATACCACCATCAATATGCTCCATACAGTGCACACAACCCAGCCAGTGCAAGAATGGTGTACATGCTGGGTAGTCTGGCATGGGGAGAACCTCTGTGTTGGGAATCTTGTCTTGCCAGGAGATGTGGAGGATTCACCGAAGGCAGTGCAAGTGAAAGGTATTGAGTTTCCTTTCCTGTTTGGCATATTTGAATACAGCAGTGTATTGAGGACACAGGTGTTGTACACTGCCATCTTTGTCTTCGTAGAGAACTTGGGGTTCTCCCAGACGCCTATAGTGAGGCAGGCAAGCTTTGCTGCGGACTTCCCAATTTGACTGTTGAGCTCTGCATCTAAAGACAGGTTGTTTGTGATGGTTGACCCCAGATAGGTGAACTGATTGACAGCTTCCAGGTCAATGGATCAATGGAGATCATCAATGAAGATCTATGGAAGGGCAGCACATCCTGGCCCATAACTTCAAATGGTCTTCTTCAGGCTGCTGGTAGGCCTTGGAGAACTGACTTAGCAAAGTCTAGAGTTGCTGCTGAGAGTGAGCTGTGATGGATGCATTGTCCACAAACAGCATGCCCCAGATGGTGGTCTCTCGTATCTTGGTTTTGGCTCTGAGATGGGCCAGGTTGAAAAGTCACCAATCAGACCTGGTACAGAGGTAGATGCCTTCTGTTGCAGTGCTGAAGGAAGGGCACAGGAGAAGAGCAAAAAAGATCCCAAAGAGTATTGTGGCAAGTACACAGTCTTGCTTCACTCCACTGCATATGCCAATTGAAAGCATTCTAAGTACCTGTTGTTAAACTGGACTGTTCCCTGCATGTTTTCATGGAAGGACCTGATCAAACGTAGGAGCTTGGGTGGGCAGCCAGTCTAGGACAAAATCTCAAAAAGTCCCTCTCTGCTAAACAGGTTGAAGGCTTTTTTGAGATTAATAAAAGCAATGTAAAGGGGTCTCTGCTGCTCCTGGCATTTCTCCTGTAGTTTGTGGAGGGAAAAAATTGGAAACCACATTCCCACTCAGGATAGACAAGTTTGGCAAGTTCATACACACAGATCAGCATCACCTGGGTGAAGGTCTTGCCAGGGACATTCAGGAGAAAAATACCCCTGTAGTTATTATGGTCACTTCTGTTGCATTTGTTCTTATATAAAGGATGAAAATTCTTGTATAATGCATGTCCTGTGATACTGCACCTTCCTGCCAGCACTGCCAGAGCAGCTCATGCAGTGGCTGCAAAAGTGTGGTCTTGCACTGCATGAAGAGGTCAGATGGTATGCTGCCACTACTATGGGCCTTCTCCAGGGCCAAGCTGTTGATGGCCTTGTTCAACCCCTCAGTGGTGGGCTCCTTGTCTAGCTTGTGCATCAAGGGAAGGCCCTCAGTTGCTTCTAGGGCTAAGGTAGAAACGATGTTTGCCCTAGATTAAAGCTCAAAATAGTGCTCAACCCATCTGTCCATTTGCTTGGCCTGGTCTGTGATTACTGCCCCGTTGGTGGATTTGAGCTGCTTTGCTCTTGGTGGATATGTGACAGGGGTCATTTGGCTGGACTTGGCTTGGAACAAGTCATTGGTTTTTGTTGCCGAAGGTGGCCATGGCTGAGTTATGGATAGCTGCCTTCAGATGCTCTTAAGTCTGGGCAGGTGATGCTCCTGGTCTTGCAGCAGATTCAACCAACTTTGACTGGAAAACGAGGCAATACATTTTGTTGATATCAATGCGAGGTGTTCCTTTCTGCTTTATGTTATGGAACTAATCTTGGGCTGCATATATATTAGTAATTATCTAATTGTAATATAATTTAAGTATAGTTTTTTTTGTAGTTTCAAATAAATCATCAATGAAATATATTGGTGTTTTCATTCTTTCAACAAAATCACTTTCTTTTTGAGCAGACCAACAAGTGGTCTGTGTCGCAGCCAGCACTGTGGAAGGTGCATGTGGTGAGTATGTAATTAAGTGAGGAATGTCGGGTGATATTCAAGTCTAGTTGGTGCCAGTGCTTAGACTGAGGGTGTCTTGGCGATGCACAAATTGTTCTAAGAATGGAATTCAAGTATCTGCTGACCATTGTCATTGATCTTACCAACACCAAAGTGGCTAGGACACAGGGACCAGGAATTGTTGTCAGGGCCCAATCTTGTATTAAAATCACCCACGAGTACGATCCAGTCATCTTTGGGGATCCTGTTGACAGTGACTGATAGGTTCTTATAGGATTCATCCTTAGTCTCTGCTATGGTGGACAGCATGGGAGCATGGGCATAGAGCATATAGTGGAGGGGTTCGTGCAGTGGTAAGATCTCTGCTTCCCAATCCTGAGATCCCCGGTTTGATTCCTGGCCTGGTCGAGGGTTGAATACTTGGGTGACCTTCTTTCCCGCAAAAGGCCACTCAGCTTTCCATCCCTCAGGGGTTGGTAAAATGAGTACCAGCATACATGGATTGCTTTGAAGCAGCTGACAATTGTGCCTATATATGCTTCCGGTCCGCTGGGGGTAAAGCACCTTTGAGCATGTACATGGAAAGGGCACTATATAAATGCACCACTTTACTTTATAGGCACTGACCAATATCAAGGGACTGTCTTAGGTGTTAAAGCAGAGGGTGAGGAGCTGTTCTAAACCGTTACTGCCTGGTTCTACCAATCTTCAGCAACAAGTTCCTGACTGCAAAGCCTATACCGCCTAATCCGTATTCTCTTGGGTCCTCAATGGCCTTCACTTGCTAGTAAGAAGTGTAGTCTTTCTCCCTGATGGTACCAAAGCAGGCTGTGGCAGGAGAACACCTTACAGACTGGGGGCTGCCCAGCTTAAGGCAATAGCTGTCCAATGGAATGCGAGGGTTCATCCCACCAAAAGCAACCCCTTGCATCAAGTTCTACACCAATCAAGCAGCGAACTATAACCAGTGACTGCCACTTTTCATGCTGTGTCCACGCCAAATGATGAGGCTGGAGTGTTTTCTCCAGGGTAGAAAAGATAAAGGAGAGGAAAGAATGAGAAGTAAAGGGTGGCGATAGGCTGGGCAGAAGACTATGGAGAACATGCTGTTGTTCATGCAGCTGGTGGACCAAAAGGAATGGCAAGTACTGATACGTTTTTGCACCAATGGCAGTGCAGGATTTGCCAGAGTATGGTTGCATGTAACAAAAAGCTGCCTTTGGGACTCCATCTCTGTATTTTTCCTCCCAAAGCCTTACCAAATAGGAGGTATGCCGCAAGGCAATGGTGGTTTAAAATCAGAGTTCTTCTTCTCCTAGATGGGCATCACTGATGAAGAGCCCCATCAACTCGAGGCAAGCTGGTAAGAGTGCCAGCAGTCCACCTTTGCTCCTTCTCCTGTCAGTGAAAACAGTTCTGCCAGGTTTAGTAATTATATAAACCATGCGTGAAGGCCAGGAGCTGGATTTGTTAGAGGCTGTATGTGATGCATGCCATCAATTGGTAAATTAATATTATCTAGTATGCAAATTTAATAAATTCTTTAATAAGTAAGAATTTGAAAAAAATAGTGTTTTAAATATTTATTTCAGACTAAACTACAGTTGGTAGCTGTAGACAATAGGAGGGTTGAAGTCACCCAACTCTACCTGATAATTTTCGCTCTACTATAACTAGTTCAATCTTCAGTTATATAGGAGGTCAATAGAGTGAGTTCCTTCTTGTTAACAGATGTTAGAACAAAGCAGGCAGCACTTCTTATTTTGATTTTATGCCCCTGAATGAAGGCCCAGCTCCGGGAGTTACCTTGTTTCCTACTTTAGTTGAAACTTTCCTTTGGTGAGAGACCCCAATAGAACTTTAAATTGGCAGTTCAGATTTGGTAGGCATAACTAACGAAATTACTAGTCAACAGGACCACAGTAATTGCAAATTTGATTATGGTAAGAATCTAACCTGCCGTGCCAATTTTAGAAACTTTATCAACAGTTTGTTCATACGTAGTTTATGCATAGTTTTTACTTTAACTTTGTAGTACCCATCGCGGAGATGAAGAAATTTATTAAAGGGCAGAAGACAAAAGTGTTTGAAAGTAATCAAATTCCACAATATGAGGTAATTTAGGGCCCATTCGTTTGGGCCTATTCCAACTATTTTTTTTTTATTTCTGGATTAAGAATGAAATTCTGAAATTTCTTTTAGATTGTCAGAGCAACGAAATGTCTTTTTCAGATTCAAAATTCAAAAGAGATTTAGCACTGACAAAAGTATTATTGGTTACTTCGCAGGAAAAACAGCCACACGAATTTGACAAAGTTTTTGTTCCACATAATCCTATTCCAGAATAGACCCAAACGAATGCACCCTTACTGTTATAGTGCCTTGTTCTGGCAAACCTTAGCCAGGGCTTTGGTTGAATGGAATTTTTTAATTAATAATCATAAAATAATTATATGAGTGTATTATTGCCCTAGGACAGAACATCATTAAACCATAATAGTTTTATAAACAGGAAATCATACTATTAAACTGCCTTTCGTTACAGGCAAAGAAAAGGCACTTGGTCTTCCCTTGGTATTATCTGGTCTGTTAGGGGCTTTCAGGAGCCATGAGTCTGAAACTTAATGCCCTATTGTTATTACATTGAAAACATTAATTTTTAATGAATCTTGATGTATTATCATCGTTATTATAATTATTTAAGATTATTTATTATACAATGATACTTGACTGTACATATTTTTAACTCTTTTTTCTAGTACACCAGTCCTGTAAATAAAATTAGCTGAGTAGCTAAGTGTGTACAATCAAGTTTATCCATATCCTTACCCTATCCTTTGAGTTGCCCTGTTTCTAATTGCTAGTTTCAATTTATATGAACTGTGAAAACACTGTTTTTCCAGGTCTGTATGCTTCTTAGAGGACAACTTGGTTAAAATTTTGTCAATTGCTTTGAAGTATCTTGTTAAGAAATGGTTAATGTAGGTCTGATTCAGATCACTCAAAATGGTTAATGTAGATCTGATTCAAACTTGAGAAGTGATTTCCTATTCTTTCTATATATCTTGTTAAGATCGCACATTTCATACCGTTCAGAATAATTGAAGGATTTCGTTAGTAATTTGGACCAGGATACTAGTACTCGTCTACAGTACTTTATTTGTTGTACCCAGTTAATTTTGAGGTGATTTCTTTAACATCATGATTGAAAACATATAATTACCTTTCATTCTACAAAATTAATATTTTGTTTTACCAGCCAGTAAATTTCTATTATCCTAAAAAGCTTGAATTGGGTATCCCCTTGTCTGTTAGTATCCACATATTCCACATGAATTTTATCCTCCTACTTGAAAAGTTATTGAAACCCTTGAATTTAAACTTGGAATCTCCATTAAAAGTGTGTTTTTCCTTCCAGTCTCTGTCATTCTCAGTTCAGTACACTATTGGTCAGAACATGCGAACACTTGACATTATTTGCAAAGACAAGCAAGAGTTTGAAACATGGACAACTGGACTGAAGGTAGAAGTTTAAAGTGATTTTTGCTGTTTACTTTCAGTTGAATATTAGTAGATTAATTCTGTGATGAAATGAATCATTTAAAAGACCAAAAAAAGCTTAAACTAGAAATTAAATTAATTTTTCTTCAGGCCCTTATTTCTGGTTTTGATGATAAGCTGTCTGTGGATGACTTGTATGAACATGGAGAAGACCACGAAGAAGTTGATGCTGAGAAAGTCAAGGTTGTATGTATTACTTGTGTAGATAATGGATTTAAAGACACACTTGTTTAGTTAAACTTGACTTTTCGTTGCAACACATCTGTGTATCATGAACAATGGACATATGAGGTGTTGCCTTTTTATCAGTAAAATTGAACAAATATTCGATTGTTTTAGAAAAGAATTATAAAGGACATACTTTGCTGCTTGTCTATGATTGTGGTATGAGGTAATGATCTTCCTCTGGCAAAAAATTCCTGCTAAAGGTTTGCAGATTACAGCAAAAACATCACAGTTTATCGTTATTATTATTATTATTATTATTATTATTATTATTATTATTATTATAACACGACAAACAGCCAAGTAGTTTCTGATTGTACTTTTACCTTTTCAGTTTTTAATTGTAAGTAGTTATTAATTGGACATGTTGCATTACATATTACATACTACTCCTAAACATATTTTCATCACTGTCAAAGTCTCAGCTGAGCTGCACGCCTTATGTTCAATCTTCTTGTATTCCCCTACTAGCTTCAATTTCATTCTCTTTGTCCTAAGCGTGTCATTACCCACAACACTGCCTACCCGAGATGCATGCCTGACCCTCCAGTCCTCTCTATTCCACTACAAGCTACAATCTCCCGACCTTACTCTTAATTGTATCATTATCATCATCATTGACTCAGTTGAGCTGTACGTCTGATCCTCCAGTCCTCGTTATTTCCCTAGAAGCTGCAATCTCATACTCCTTTTCCTTAACACATTATTACCATCAACACCACCAAGCCGAGATGCATGCCTAACCCTCCAGTACTCGCTATTTTCCTACTAGCACCAATCTCCTGATCTTACTCTTAATCATTATCATCATCATGAACTTAGTTGAAATGTAAGTTTGACCCTCCAGTCCTCTCTATTCCCCTAAAAGCTGCAATGTCATTCGCCTATTCCTTAACAGATTTATACTGACTATCAAGTGTTGACAAGCAGCTTATCTCCTTCAACAGATTGAGTATGGACCATTTGGACATGCCTCGGTTTCCTGCAAGGAAGGTAACCCTTGTTTACAATGATTACTTCGGGGCAAATTATCATGAATTGATCTTGTTAGGTACTTCAGTTGTTTTAATAAAAATGACGACAATGACAATTACAATTGTTATATTTTTAAATTGTTATTCTACGTGCAGTGGAACGATGATCTACTACTCTTACGAGATTGTTAGAAATTATAAAGATTGATTTTCATGTTGTTGCAGATGCTTGTGACTTGTACACATGGGGTGAAGGCACAAAGGGAAAACTTGGACATGGGGAGGACACTGAAGAGAGTCAGCCGCGAGTAGTTGAAGCGTTGTCAGGTCAGGATATCCGAGTAGTTGCTGCTGGAACACAACATACAATGTCTGTATCAAGTAAGTGGTTTTGACTATTTTTTACTAAAGACGCATGTACAGTCACCATTAGCTATCATAGAATAATCAAAATACCTTTGTAGTATAATGAACACCAAAGTTGTTGAGACAGCAGTAGTACAAAATATGGTGCTGTGGATAAGGGTGTTATAGACCATGTGTGATAGCTAGTGAAGACTATTGTTATAGAAGCCACGGTAATTGAAGACTGTGGTGGCAGAGACTTTATAGCGTGGTGGTAAAGACAAGCAGTAGCGACCATAGTGGTGAATTTTATGTTTTTGAAGGCTACACTGCTGTGAACGGATGTGCTGAAGATTGTTTGTGATAGTGGAGAGTGGTGTAAATCGTTTATGATGAAGAGATTGTGGTTTAAAGATAGGTAGTGGTAAAAACTGTGATGGTGGAGACTGCAATTCTGTTTATAGCGACTGTGGTGATAAAGATCATGGAGGTAAAATGCAGACTATGTGTGGTAGTGGAGACTGGTGAAATGTACACCATTAGTGGTAGTGGGGACTGGTGAAATGTACACCATTAGTGGTAGTGGGGACTGCTGTAATGATAACCATGTGTGGTAATGGACTGGTGTAATGGGACCTTTATATAGTAATAAACTGGTGTAATGGAGACCATACATGGTAATGAACTGGTTTAACGGAGACCATGTGTGGTGATGGACTGGTGTGATGGAGACCATAATTAGTAATGAACTGGTGTGATGGAGACCACCATGTAGAAATGAACTGGTGTAATGGAGACTATACGTGGTAGTGAACTGGTATAAAGGAGACCATGTGTACACATAGTGATGTGTAGCGGAGACCGTGTGTGGTAACAGACTGGTGTAATGGAGACCTTGTGTGGCAATGGACTGGTTTAATGGAGACCATGTGTTTTAATTGACTGGTGTAATGGAGACACAAAACTCAAGCCCTGTGACGATGGGGGAAAGACAAAGTGATAGGTGGAGGTAACCACTAGGAGTCAAAGTCAAGAACCTGCTTGTAGGCGACCTGGCTCTCTCAGGCCTTCGACATCACAAAGCTCAAAACACGCCATTAAGATATCAAGGACCACTTAGACCAGAGACTAGAAGCAGCAGCAATGAACAAAACCCCAAGAAACAGTCACTGAACCAACCAAGACAGTTCTAGGGCCCAACAAAAAACACCATCAAGATTGGTTTGACAAAAACAATGAAGCCATCCGAAAACTTTTGTCAAAGAAGAGAGATACCTACATTGACTGGCAGAACCACCCAAACTGTGTCGCTCAACGTAACAATTTATGCAAACACAAAAAGAACTGAGCATCTTGACGCCATCAAGACCATATATGGGCCCTCAAGGAGAGGCTCTCTGTACATGGCTTAATCATCATCAAAGACAAAGAAGGTTTCAATGCACGAGATGGTAAGAACATTTCAGCAAGCTCCTCAACTGGCAATCCATAGTTGATCAAACAACACTACACGAAATCCCTGACACACAGAAGAAGCACTGCAGACGGCACTTAACCAAATGAGCTGCGGCAAAGCACCTGGAAGGGATGGCATACCTGCTTAGATAATCAAAGCTCTCGGACCAGCAGCCTTCAACACCCTCTTTGACATCCTGACTTCCATCTGGGATCAAGAAGAATTATCAGCTTAACTGCGAGATGCCACCATTATCGCACTCTTTAAGAACAAAGGGGCAAGGACAGACTGTGACAACAACAGGGGGATCTCACTCTCTACATCACAGGCAAGATCCTCGCCTGAATCCTCAACAAACTGATCAACAACATCTCAGAGAGCAACCTTCTTAAAGCTCAGTGTTGCTTCTGACCTGGCCGCAGCACAACAGACATGGTGTTTGTCGTGTGTTAAATACAGAAGTGCATCGAACAACAGATGGACCTCTATGCTGTGTTCGTTGAGACCATGTGTGATAATGGACTGTTGTAACGGAGGCCATGTTTGGTAATGAACTGCTATAATGGACACCATATGTGGTAATGAACTGGTGTACTGTAGAACTTATGTGGTAATGAACTGGTGTAATGTAGACCATATGTGGTAATGAACTGGTGTAGTAAAGAACATCTGTGAAAATTAATTGGTGTAATGGAGACCATGTGTTGTAATAGACTGGTATAATGGATACCATGTGAGGTAATGGATTGGTGTAATTGAGATCATGTGTAGTACCGGGCTGGTGTAATTGAGACCATGTGTGGTAATGGGCTGGTGTAATGGATACCATGTGTGATAAGACTGGTTTAATGGAGACCATGTGTGGTAATGGACTGGTTTTGTACGCTAGGCAGTTCTACAAGACTGTATATAAATGTAACATAAATTAGTGTATGATTTTATCAATATGTTTTGAATTGCGAAGAACATTTTGTTTTATTGTTGGTATTAAGAAACTCTTACTAATCTGCTTGCGACTGATGTTTAGAACATGATTTTTGTGAGGCTTTGTTTTGCCAATGTTTAGTACCTTTATTTTTGTCTTCCCAAAGCTGTTACCATGTATATCAAGCCATTGAAGAACACTTATTAAGACTGTGCTATAGTTTTTGAAATCGTAGGAGTACTTTTTAATGCTGAATGGGAAAAAATCCTTTATGTTTGAAAATGGTAAATTGTACATATCTATGAATTCTAAGTGAGTTTTACTGAGTTTTATTACTGAGCCTGTGTAATCTGGCTATTACTAATACAGATTAATTTTGCTTATGAAGGGAGTGGTGATGTGTTCTCGTGGGGTTGTGGCAATGGTGGCCGGCTTGGACAAGGCCACCTGAGAGACCGCTTTACGCCTCTTCATGTTGACAACCTTAAGGAAACGGAAGTTGTACTTGTTGCTTGTCACGAGTTCCATTCTGCTGCGATTTGTGGTGGGTGTGGCTGTAAAGTCTGACTTACTTTTTAGAATTGGTAGTTTTATGTATCTGTTAAAATGCTCCCAATCCGAATCCAGCCTGAATCTTTCTTCACTTTTCTAAAATCTATTTTGTAGCTTTAATATACTTTGTCTCTGAAGTAAACCTTCACCTAATTACTTAGCTTCACTTTTATTTCCTGATTCGAAGTTTATAATAGAGTCTTTAAGCAACATTAACATCGATGATGACGGCTTATAAAAACCCACACTTCTTGCTTGTCCTTTTTGATCATGTATGACTAGTTTGCTTTTGCTCTTGTCCGAGTTGCGCTTTGAGAAGAGAAAAAGATGAAAGTGTTCTTCTTAAAAACAAAGAAGATATTACAAAGTTCTCGTAGTCGTTAAAACTTCAAAACTGAGCTTTTCACGTTGTAATTTTCTAGACGACGGTGCGCAGGTGACAAGCACGGTGCATTCCAACGTGCAGCTTTTGTATAAACTAGTTGTCGTCACCGTTAACGTTGTTTTCCTCGTTGCTTTAACTCCCTAATATGCGTTCTCAGTTAGCGTCAGAACTAGAAGTGAAGAAAAATAAACGAAACATCGAGAAATCCTTTGCGTTTATTAACATGTTTACTAGATTGCAAACACTTTTTATGGATCTATACTGAAAGGCGAATTACATTTCTTCTCTAAGATTGTGTGTCCTAAAAAGATCATTTCAGAAATATGGTCGACAGCAACCAGGAAATCATCTCTTATACTTATTTCGATCGTGATTTTAGCAAAAGGCGAACTTTATACGTGGGGCAAAGCTTGCGCAATGCTTGGGTACGAGTGGGAGACGAGGAAGCAGCTTCTCCCAAGGCGAGTTACCAGTTTGTTACAGCACAAGGTCATCCACGTCGCATGCGGCCGTAAACACACATTAGGTAACACATTGAATAACATTCGAACCAAAATTGATTTCCCCCCGTAAACACACATTAGGTAACACATTAGATAACACTCGAACCAAAATTAATTTCCCCTCGTAAACACACATTAGGTAACACATTAGATAACACTCGAACCAAAATTAATTTCCCCTCGTAAACACACATTAGGTA
>JAOBRD020410880.1:0-19164 GCA_027575215.2 Hydrozoanthus sils | reverse complement strand
GAAAAATAGCATTTGCTTTTTTAATTAGAAATGGCCGACAAAATCGCAGGGCAGTTATCAAATTGGAAGGGGTATATCCGCTGATAACCTACTTCCAATTTTGTACCACGTGACGCGTTTTATCCAATGAGATTGCACAAAATATTATTAGGTGGGTTATAAGTTGAGATATTCAAATACAACGTACCATAAAATATGCCCGGCTACCGTTGTTGGCTTTCTTAAGTTCTTTGACAATGTCGACGAACTCGTAAAAGTAGACATATCGACTCTCCGTTGGAGGTATCCAGTTATTGTAATTCTGCTTAATTAGATCAGCGCTGTAGTAGAGAAACTGACGACTTGGGGATATGTTCACCCCATGGCCCTCGTCCCTTAGGTTGTCTATCAAGTAATTTATGTTCCATTTGTGAGTCGAACTGGCGAAGCTGCATTGCTCCAGCACTACAGGGAGCTGTTGAGTTATAATAACATCAGTAACGACATTAACATATAATAATGATAACATTAATAATAATAATAATAATAATAATAATAATAGTAATAATAATAATGGTAGTAAGGACTAGCGTAACGATGGTTGGTTACGAGCTCCACCCAACCTTCGTTTTCAGATATCAGGACATTCAAAGGAGATAATCACCGCGAAAATAATAATTAACAACTATCCCCTGAGGAGAAGTGAATAGCGGTGGATATACACCAAGACGCGAGGCGTCAAGGCATATATCTAGCGCTAGGCACCGACCCTGGGGGGGATAGCTGTTTTAGTATTTACAAAAACATTGGGGAAAAATGCGTTTTATTTTTAAAGAAACAAAGCAATCTAAATCTTTTTTTCTATTTTTAGCGCGCGTTTCCAAACCGTTCAAAAATCAGCTAATAGTCATGGATATCGTGAGATGCAGGAGCCAATCAGAGCGCGCGAAAATGGAAATCGGTTGCTTTGGTAAATACTAACAACTCTTAGCATAAATTAAGTCACTATCTATCACGAATACTGCAATCTGATTGGTTCCCTACTCGCTATCTATCAGGCGATAGATAGCGTCTGTGAAATCCAACATGGCGACTACATGTACACTTCTGGATTTTCAGTTCTTTCTGCAGACGACTTGAAGCTTCTAATTGACAAAACAGTCCAAGACAAAACAAAGGTAGCAATGAAATATGGTATAAAAATTTCGAAGGTAAGAAAAAAACAATATGTTTGTCTCGAAGCATCAATTTAACAAATTTCACTCGAAAGACTGCCGAGCAGATCTGCACATGTGAAAGCTGTTTGGAGAAAAATCAACTTTATAAATTTATTACGATTTATTGTGGTTCCGTTATTTAATCTCCAGAGTTTTCTTACAGAGACAACTAGAATACTCACTCTTAACTTTTATCGGCTGAACATATTTGAAGAATCAACTCGTGACAATTCACTCCGACAGGATTCCGAGCGGGTCTGCATGCAAAAGCTGTTTACACCAAAATTGTCTTAAAAAACAAAATCTGTTTATCAATATTCTCTTGAGATTTCAACTAAAACGATTAGATTACTCGCTCTTAATTTCTATCGGCCGGACATGTTTAAAGTAACAGTTTAAAAACACAATTCTCTCGACAGATTGCCGCGGCCGCGTGAGCACATCTACACGTGGAAACTGCTTGTATCAGCATTAACTGTTTGAAGAAATTAAAACTTTTTCATTACAAATTATTGTAGTTCTGTTATTTATTCTCAAAGGGATTTATGCTAAAACAATTAGAATACTGGCTCTTAATATCTATCGGCTATTGATAGAAATTGCGAGCTCGTATTCTAATCGTTAATTATAAAGCTTTTTGCAAGCGTCGATGAGTTAACATTGAATATTGTGGGGAGAGTTTAAGACAAACTGGTTGCCGTGAAGTTTACGATAGTTCTTGAGATAAAAATGCCCTCTGCGACCAGATAAGGCCAAACCACAGCTCAGGCTCGAAACCCTGCTCTTGTTGATCAGTCAGTGTTGGTTCTTTTAAGTCTACTACTAGACTTCAGACGAGAGACTAGACCAACGGCCTAACGTCTCTGTCCACACAAGGGCAAGGCCGGGATCGAACACCTACGACCCAGCGGCGTTTCTTCCGAAGTTTCACGGCCTATTCGCAGGGACTGTGTCCAGGACACCAAGTCCAAGTCGAAGTTTTGGACCACGAAGATCGATGATTGTAGCGGGGAATCAAGGAGGCAATTTACATCCGTGTTCACAGGCCTGATTTGAACAAGGACACAGGCAGATACTTGCTCCCCCACATCTAGGACAATCTGCTGCGGTCGCGCGTTTGTAAAGCCCGTGACCACTAACATCTCAAGAATTCTCACTTATAGCGTAAACAAGGCTCCGCGAAGGATTCGAAAGCTTGCTAGTGCTTCGGAAGATTTTTTCATAAAGTTTCAAAATAAGAGCATCAAAATCTATTTAGTCACTCACTTAATGCCCTAATTAGCTGGCAATATTGTGTCTGTGTACAAGATGTCAACACGAATACACGTCATGTTACTATGTTCTTTAATTTATAATGCACAGTTCACACACACGCTTTTATTTTACAGGAACCAGTAAAACTGACCGGGGCTTATTGCTGGGCTACCTGTGGTAAGCCCAGTCATAGTCTGCAATTGTTTTTCCTTGGTCGTCGTTGTCGTCCACACAGTAAAATTTCGATCTCAACAATTATTCCTTGCGGCGCCAGCTTAAGCACATGTTTTGGGCTCTGGGCTCACAGGATTTATGTCTTACCGATCGTGGAGAGGGAAACTAGACCAGGAGAAGATGAAGAAACTTTAAAATGTCGGGAAACAATCTGATTTCCACGCATACGCCTAAATCATTTACAAATGCACACTGTGTCAGCGGTTGACCTTCTAAGAGATGGACATGAGCGTACATTTCGGAACGGCTCGTTTTGCAGACTTAAATGAAATATCGAAGCAAACAAATGAGAAGCTAAATGATATATTCGAAAATAAAGTAAGAACAAGCTGCTTGACAAACAGGTAGCCCAGCGAACTCCTTTACAGCGTCTAGTTGTTTTTAATTTTTTCGACGACTAATTAAGCCTCAAACTGTTCTTAAATTGTTATTATTAGGTCTATAAAGGTCTTGCAATACATGCATTGAAAAAGAAATTTTGAGGAACTGACTTTGAGGCCAGTATACTTGTACAGCGTATAGTCTGAAGCAATGACTTACTAAAAAAGAAAAACTGCAAGTTATTTCGTTTTACTAAGCTAAAGATCAAAATATGGTAAGTTTCAGCTATCAAGCCCAAGCCTAAACTTGTTCATAAACTGTTCTTGAATTTCGGTCAATCTGAGCCTTGTTTATCTCATAAAGTTGCTCTTATAAAAAAGCGTGTATGCACAAAGGAACGTAATAGACCCTTTTCCAGTTCCAGGTGCCGCTGATAAAAATAGACTGTCGGCGCACGTACTCAGGATAAGCCTCGAACTGAAGTAAAATATTCACAAATTCCAGGGAGAAAAGGTGTTATTCACTACTAAGTGTATTGTTTTATTTTAAAACTCCGTTCCTCCACGCTGGAATTTGTGAATATTTTACTTCAGTTCGAGGCTTACCCTGAGTACGTGCGCCGACAGCCTATTTTTATCAGCGGTACCTGGAACTGGAAAAGGGTCTATTCTTAACCTGTGCGTCCTTACCCCTTTTGAGATTCTCTCCATGGCCAGTTCGTCAGAACAATCCATTCTTGGCACCTTGTCAACAGGAAATGTATAAACACCCTTGAACCTTGGTTCGACACTAAGATTGTTAAGTTTTTGCTTCATTTTCCGAACTGGACTGCACACCTCTTCTTGTTGTGGTTGATAAAATCCCTTCGCTTTAACACCTACAGCAACATTGGGACACATAGTTAACTGTATGCTATAATAAGCTATCATATAATGCATCCATTCTCAGCCTAGCTTATGTTTGAGATGTTTCTACCTTTCTACTTCAACCAACGTGTGTTTTATGCTAGCCAGACATCACAGCATTTCTTTTCTGAGTATTTTATAAACGTCTTTAGGGTTTTGTTTCGTAGGGATTGTTTTAGGAATTATAGGGAAACTGGTTGCCATGGTCAACCTTCCCTAAACATTTTGTTACGCGCAAAGGACTATGGGAAAAATATGTTAAGTAAAACGTTTAAGAGCCGTTTGCAGGCAAAAAAAGAAAACCCTTTGCAGTAGCCTAGCCGCACTTTTGAATACTTTTTAACCTGGATCGACAAATTTGGAAAATACTTCATTATTTTTGCCTTTTTGTAGGTATCTCTTTGTCAGTATGGTAAAATGACCGCCGCGGTTAACCCAGTTGGTAAGGCGCCAGTCTGCCGTGCGGGAGGCCCGGGTTCGATTCCCGGTGCCGGACCTTCGATCAGGGTCTTAAAACAACTGAGGAGAAGGCGCTATGTTTGCTCTAAGATCTGCAAACGGTTAGACTTTCGCTTCTTCTCGGATAAGGACGTTAAACCGTAGGTCCCGGGTGGCAGACCTCAAAGGGGACCTCGAGTTCTATTGCCTGTTCACCCGTGACTCTTTGAGTCAGGATGTTATAAAACAAACAAAGCTTGAGATGCTGCGTAGAAACAGTTTAAACTCTTTATGCATGTATTGTACGTCAAAACAGTTTATAGTTTGGGGAACTAATTAACATGTTCGCTTGTTATTCTTGAGTTTCACGCACTCCCTAGAGGTGCAAAAGGCAAAAAGATGTAGCGGCCAAGTCGGCGTACTAAACAAAAGAAATCATCAAAATTCTTTTGTTAAAGGGCACCAACATGGCCGCTATGACGTCAGATAAAACCCGAATCTGCTTTCAAACTACTCTTATCGAGTCTTTCAAAAATTAAATTTAATGTATATTTAATTTTATCTTTCCGAAGTCCCATATTCAACAAAGGAAAGCGCTGTGGGGACGCTATAAAGAGTATACGACAGCTTTCGGTGATTCAGGAACAGAATTTAGGAAAAGCTTCAAAAAGAGTAATTCCAAATTTCCCGTGTTTCATAGTTTTATTATTAATTCAAGATTTAGAACTGAATTATGTGTTTGTAGAACCAACAACAATTTCTTGAACAGGTGAATCTTTGGTGACGTTAGTGTTTGAATATTACTTCATTAACATATGATTCAACTCAGGGAAAATAAAACTCAACAAAGTTGCAATCCTTTATACGCACTTTTAAAAAATATATTGGTTTTCAAACAAAATGCAAAAAAACTGTGTTAAAGTTGTTGATTAGATCCAATACATTAGGCGATATTAGATGTCAATTTAAAGGTATTATGCAAAGCCCATTTACTCGTATTTCAACGTTTGTAAAGCATTACCTGATATTCATTGATCATTTCTACAAAGCTTTGGGGAACTTACACACAAGCTCTTTTTTTAAAAGAACCTTTTTTATAAAAAAAAATAACGCTGAAAAAATGTCCAAAATTTAAGAACAATCTACGAACATACCCAGGCTCAAATTGTTTTGGATATACTACACAAGATTATAGAAATAATTTTTTTTTCTCAGTGAATGTCCATCAGTGCACGATCGCTTTAATGTTGTGTATGTAAACGTTTTTTTAAAACCTTTTTTCTTTATCATTTTATTTCGTTCTTGCCAGCGATGGTAGCGACCAGTCCAATAAAGCATATATATATTTGAGTTTCCAGCTGGTTTGTACGAATGGAAAATAATTGCAGGATTACAGAAGGCCCGAAATCCTGTAAATATTTAAGAACATTCAGTCCAAAATTAGACGTTCTAATAAAAAAGACAGTAACTGTAGACAGTAACTGTAGACAAAGAGGCCAGCATTGTCAATGCCAAACCATACGCGATCAAGGACGCCCTCTTCAACTTCTTCTAAACAAGGAACCACATTATAAATGGGCTTGTGCCAGGCCAATATATCATCTTCAGTTGTCACTCAAAACCTCCGAAGCGACACGACACGAAATAAGTGGACTATTCAATTGTAAAATTGTTTCATGTAACATAGTCGAACAGAATAACTAATTACTTCAGATTCAAAGATTATTGTAGATTTTTGTTTCAAATAGAAGGAAATTATAACGAAATCAGCAAAGCTGTCTCGGTGAAAAAAACACAAGCGAACTGCGATATGCGAAGTCTCGACGGAATACGCGCGAAAACTTTTAGGAGTTGTGAAGACCAAGCGCATAGCGCCGAGATGATTGAAAAAAATTGAACGAAACTCAGTCTACAGAAATAAAGAATGCAACGGAACGAACTTTCATTTTACCACAACTTAGAAATTGATACGAATATTTACAATTTTTGAGGTTATGAATTTCTTTGTTTTTATCCTTCAGACAGAAATTGAACCGCCTCTTGGTTCAACATTGAATTTTGAAAGTGATATGTGGGAGAACCCGCTGACCCTTTTATAACGCGGTTCCTTGCTTAAGTGAATACTCGGGCTCACCTGCTGCACATGATGACGTCATCTCCAGCGTGCCAACACTGTGACAAAGAAATGCCATCAAAATAAAAGTCGTGCAACCTTCCCCCGTTGTTTTACTTGACATGGCGTCTTCTTATGGCCTATGAGAAGTAAAAAGAAAACAGTGGTGATTTTTTATGACGCAAGTCAAACTTTCAAAAATACTATTCACTCTTTGTGGTATTAAGTTATCTTGAAAGAAATCTCGCCATCTGGACGGCTATGAAAGTACTCTTTCTTTCTCGAGTTAGCAACAAAAGAGCTACTTCGAAAACCTTTGCTTCATAAGATAATTTGCCAAATATTGGTTGAAGAATTAGATGAATTAGCTAATCAGTCATTGGTTTCTACTTACATAATATATTTGCATTATTCATCTCGTTTTCTGTGGGTCAAGTATTCAATCAACTCAGCGCTATGCGCTTGGTCGGCCAGGCGTTAACTCTTGGCCGGAAGTTTTAATGATAAAGCTTTAGAATATTTGTAATTAATAAAGTTTAAGTTCTTGTCGATTCACAAGGTAATACAATTAGGATTTTATAACGCGTTAAAAGGCGATACCTCAAGTAAATGCGGCGTAAATAGCTTCGTGTGCAAGCGGGCGTTTTTCTTTACTCGGTTCTAAATAATCCAGTTTTCTAAAAAATTAATCTTCGACAGTCTAAGATGATATTTTTATAGTTTAAAAAGAAAATATCACAATACCTAAGGCTTTAGAATTTCTCCTGGACTTCACTGCGAACAGTTCTTTGCAACCTATCCAGTAACTTAACGTCCACAGATCCCTGTGTTTGGTTCTTATCTAGAAATCTTTCAGCTTCCCCAATAGTCAAATTACAATTTCATTTCGTGCAGTGTCCACCAGCAGGTGTTCGACAACCGCTTATATTGTTCAACTGCTAAATTTATTTCAAAAGACTACTATACAATTTAAAAAACAAATTTAGACTTCGGGGTCTCGGAAGTCTAAGAATCTTTCTGTGCACACGGTGTTGAAATAATCGGGAAATTCTGAGGTTAATTCTAGAATATAACACAACTCTTGAAAGTAACGAATGTGCCGGCTCTACGTTTACAAGAAAGCTTAGATTCTTGTTTTAATTTACTAATAGAGACTGATATTATACTCTTGACTTGTGATGTAACATAATAATGAAATAGACATGACTTAATGCTGATCTTTTCTAAATTTATCAAACTAACATAATATCCAGTGGGCTTGATACACAAGACACGGTGCATGTTAATCGCCTAAAGAAATGTGGATTTGTAAAGTATTATCAAGGAATTGCATGTTTTTGTTTGTACATGTGCCTTTATAAATGCAAATTTCACCTGTTTTCTCAAACACGGCATTAATTCTTAAATAAGTTCAAATCTTGTAGTTGTCAAAAAAAGCGAGAACGGGACTACGGTTTAAAAACGCGTTACGTTGCACTGATGGATTACATCCACAATGGAAACTGGATTTTTTTTTATAGTCGATCTCAACTTTCTGACTGTCAAAACCGGCACAAATTCAAAAAAAATATACGATGATGTCTAACTACGACAGCCTTTTCAAAAGTTTTCTTTTTCGATTTATTTTAACACTAAACACAACGCCTTCATTTTCATATATTCCTATCAACCGAAAGCTATGTTTTTGGTGAGTATAACTGATATGGGATGACGCCACTTAACAAAGCTATAAGAATCACATTTGGATTGCCCAATTGAAGCGGAGACTCGGGCGAAGTAAGTTTCTATTGAAATTTAAAGTCAGATAAAAAAAATTGAATAAAGCCTTTAAAGTGAGCAAAAACCCTTATTCAGTGAGCTATACATTCAGTGTAACATGTAGTCAATGTACACGCTTTTTAAATTTCATAACTCACATAAGAAAAGGCCAATTACTGAAATCGTGTGGCTTAAAAGGACATGCACTGAAAGCGGTAAAATTTTACATATTTTTGATATGGTGACGAATTCCATTTAAACCGCGATATTCTGCCTTCTACGATCCTCGTACGTACAACGCTTGAAGGCCGCTCAGAATGTTGATACACAAAGGCAGCTTGGAAAATTTATCGGTTTGTATTTTGAGAAAACGTTAAATTACTTAGCTTTGCTTGTTCAGTGTAGAGCACTGTTCGCTGTATAGAACTAAATAATATCCACGCGTACACGATGAATAGAATAAGAACTTAAGGCTAACTAACACATGCAGTCAGATACATAAACAGGGCCTCCTAATTTAATAGCTTTTTAAAAGGATTTGAGACTAGAATCCTTGAAAAATTCATAATTATCTAGTCTCAACCGCAGTACTACACATTCTTATAAAACAGAGAGTATACGTTTAGCTATCTTAAATATCTTTTATAACAAAACAAAAAAAAAGCAAAATTAAGAAGCAAAACAGTACCTTGTGTTATCGCTTGATCGTTGACAGTATAAATGTAACAAAAAATGCCATTAATTCTAAAATAAATCCTAGCAGCTATGAGTGCATGAGAGGTCTAAAAAATATGGTTCACAATCAACTGATTCCGTTTTCTTATTTTTTGAGTATTCGATTTATCAATCGACAACAGCTGTTGTAGAACGCCAACCGGTTTTGGCTTGCTTGAATATATATGTATATGACAGGATGTTTTCGAACCTATTTCGTTGGAAATAAAAGCCAGAAAAAATTTGCGCAAATAGAACTTAACTGTGGTTTTATAAATGAGAATGGCTGAACTGCTAGCTAAATATTGTTTCTTTGATTTGGTTGTTGTCTTACCTGTACTGTGGATTTTCACTCAAAGCATGAAAATTCTATATCTTGCGCCAGAGTAATTCAAAGTTGACCATATGTTACTAAGTTTTCCACGCATTTGAAAATGCTTTCAGGTATTGATACAAAATATCGCTATAATGGCAACGAATTAGAGTAACTCGCCATTTATGATTCTTCTGATTTATGTTTTCATCTTATGATAGGTTTGTTTGGTGTTTGATGTCAGTGGAGCAGAATCCAAACTCGTTAACAACCTCTTTTGCATGTAACACACGTCAGAATACGATGAAGAAACTGGTTCAAATTCACAAACAAAGTATAATGCAATACTGGGTGTTCCAATTTTCGCGGGATCAATTGAACTTGTGAAAACTGGCAAGCATTATAGATCAGTTATAAAAATAACGCAACTTCTTCAGAGAACAGTTTCTCGAACTTACAATATTGATGATCTTATCCTTTATCCTTCCTGCTCTGAATGAAACCTTTTTTCTAAAGTACGCAACCAACAGATCGAACAATGATTTTAACTTCCATCAACAGATAGACTGTAATGAAAGATAAGACGATCAAAGGCCATAAGATTTCATTACAGTACAAAAACATATTTGTTGCATTTTTATATGAATTTTATTTGCTTAGAATTTGTTTACAGATTTTCAACTGTTGGCTAGTACTGCATTCATTTCATGCATGCTTTCTAAAAATTGAACTACTTTTTATACGAGTCCATGAGAAAATTCTATAAATGGTCATAAAAAAATTAACCCGATGGACACGATAAAACTTTCATCTAAATAGAAAACAGATTTTTTGGAAACAATACATCATCGCGGCCCCGATAACATCAAAGAGACATGTGCGTATTTTCCCCCGCTGAGCATGTTACGTTTTTTGGGGAGCTTTCAGTTTTTCGTTTTCTCTAGGGATGACAACATCTTACACTTTTTTTAAAAAAAGAATTTTCTTAAATATTTTGGGTATTTCAGCCCTTTTAACACGCTTTGTTAAAAGAACAAATTTGTAAGAACATGGCTCAAAAAAATAAATGGTTCTTATTTAAGAAATCGTGTACTTTTCTTTTCTTCTCGAGCGCAACCGTTCCGGAAGCTTAGTAAAGCTACAGAGAAATCAAAAGAATGAATCCACGATTTTGTGTGGTAATGTAACAAAATAAAATTCTTGGCCTTTCCTCAGCTTCGGGTGTTTTCTTAGCATGTTCTTGAATTTTGGCCAATTTTCAGCCTGGCTTTCTTATAAAAAGAGTCTTACTAAAACAAAGCGTGAAAATGAAAAAAAAGTTCGGCTGAATTTGAGTAAAAAATAGTACTTTACGATGCGAAGTCTTGTTCCTATTGTAGACACAGTCTAATCCTTTAATCTTACTTCAAAACACAAAGCTACAAGCAGTCTCTAATGAAAACACTAAAAAGTCCAACTGTTACCAACATCGCTTGTTTTGTACTCGTATTATATTAAGCATCCTTAGGGGAGGAAGGGACTTTTGTTCGCAGATTGAACCTTTAAATTCAATGATACTTTTAAGAAAAACACTTTTAAAAGCCGGAAAATATATTAATATTTTTGATATTTTTTAACTTTTTCTGTCTTTGTTCCTAAAATCAATACAATGACAAGTGTTCGGTGCCTATTGGCCGCTTGCTGACGCAGAAGCTGCAACAAAACTCGGCTATAATCATGAGTCTGTTGTATTTCTTGTTTCCAACTATCGCTTACGTTTTACTTGAAAATAACGGGAAGCAAAATAACCAACAGATTAAAGCTTCATACACCGAGCGAGACGCAAAACAAGCAAAGACAAGCAAAGACAAGCAAAGACAAGCAAAACAGCATGTTTCCCAGAAATATTTCCAAGAATTGTACATGTTGTTCTGTTCTAAGACTGCACATGCTTTCAACAGTGAAACTTGAATTTGCAAACAGCTTGCACACAAAAATGCCAGCCGCTAGGTTTAAAGAAAAAAGAAAGAAGGAAAGACGAAAAATGAGAGAAATTATTTTTTTTGCCTGGGGGATGGTGTTCCTTGACACTCAGATCCACATTTCTTAAAGTAACGCTACAGCGTGTTTTTTTTTTTTATATATATATTAACAAAAGTTTATCTATATCCCTGTTTCTCGCCTTGAGGCTGATATCTAAGTTGTATCCGCTAAGAAAATCTTCTCTTTTAAACTAACCACCTTTAAAAACATTCGAAAGCCAGGAAATTCTACTGCCAGACAAAAACATCAAGCATGAATTGCAGCTGTAACCATGACAACAGATACAACCGTCTCATTTCAAACTCTGAGCACCAAGCTAAAACATAAAAAACTCGAAATATTGTTAACACAGTTTTTATCAGTCTGGTAAAATTTTATTTTTGGCTGTCAACTTTTTTGGAAACAAGTTTTTTAGTTCAGACATCAAAGCTCAAATGTTGACAAAACCGAACAAGCTGCGCCGTTTTTTGTCCAATCTCTGTCTTCAATTTCTACGTGTCAAACAAGTTTAGAAATATTAAAAGTGGCGTTAAAAAATCCTTCGATAGTTTTTTTTGGGAAATACAAATTGCGCTCAGGTTTGTTGAAGCAAACTCATCTTCATCTCCATCTGTTCTAATTTTGTTGACATCTTATTGAGCAACATAGACATTGGCATTTTGAAAAGCCTTTAACACCGGAAGCTGAGTTTTACAATAACGACTTTGACCGGTCTCGTCTGTTCTATTTTAAAACTCAATTCCTACAAAAACATTTGCTTTAAGAAAAAGGAGACTTCTTTTGTACCCGAGGCAGAGACTAAGGTTTTCAATAGAATGAGCGGTGAAAACATGATACATAAATTAGTATTCCCTTAAATTGGAAAGCATAAATATGAAACAACTAAGCTGAACGTGTAAACCGGATGATCGCGAAGTTGAATTTATGCTTCGCGTCAAGCACTGCTGTTAAGCCATGTTTCTTTGTTCCAAGAAAAACAAGTGCGATATAGTAACTGCACAACTGTGCAAAAAACGGCACAAAATTGGGTCCAGATTTGCAATGCATGTATAGTAAAACAAAGTTTGATTTAAAGAGTTTCTCAGTAGGGACCGTTCTTGGCTTTTAAAGAATTTCTTGGAACCGTACTTGGCTTTGTGAGTGTGTTCTAATTTATGCAAACAGCATCGTTTGAAAATCCATTTCTATCGTCTGAAAAACTATTTTAATTCATAGCCTAAGGTTTTCTTGTCTGTTTAGTTGATTTAGTTGCGTCAAAGATTGGGGTAGCTTCAAAGAAATAAAAAATAAATCGTGATAATCGATTTTGGTCAAATTTTTAACTCAGTTTGCGGGACAGTAGTTTCTTAACACATGCAGTTTAACTCTGTATACGAAGACAATGTGTCTTTGAAAAGTATAAAAATGAAGTTTTAAATGTTTTTGCAAAAGAATCGCTCTCTATGGATCCCGTCTTTTTGGCTGTACGCTGTAATCAATTATCAAGAATTCAAAACGCACAATCGAATCTTTTTCCTGATTGTTAAAAAAAAGACTCCGCTAACGCTGTGATGGGCAAAAATTGTAGATGACAAGGTCTAACAAATTCGGTCCAAAAATATCCATTTTTGCATTTTGCTTACGCACAAATTTCTACCTATATCTTGGAGATGCCTCAAGTTTAATGTTTGGACATATTGAATACAAAAATTTCTTCAGTTTGTCTGTTACACATCTATTGAGCACTGTGGTAATTCAACCACTCCGAGAAGCGAGACTTCAAGAGAAAACACAAAATAAAACCGTTCTTTTGACGAGTTGTGTTTTACTTAGTCTGTTGTGTTTCTTGTTCATAAGCCAAAACGAAATTGTTGGTGGCAAGCAAAATCGAAAGTCTTTGCCTTAACTGTAAATACAAGGCTTAAAAGCTATTAGGCTCTAGTAAGGCAACCGAGGCAAAAAAGATATTATCGACATCAATTCCTGTTATTTTCTAATGCACAATTTGCATTTTATCTACGTTCCTGATGGCATTTTGGAATAAAATTAAATTGAATTTTATAAAAAAAAAGACAATGCCGGCAAAGAAGCAAACCATTTGCTTTTTCGATTTCATTTAAGCGACATGCAGTTAATTCCAGGGGAAACGACAAGAAAGCTTTTAGACAGAACATGAAGTACTGAAGAATGGTTTACCTGCAAACTGAGTATCTCTAAGGTAGAAAAGGTCTTCTTTTTGTAGAATTATGAATCTATGAAGAAGCTTGGTAAAGGCCTCAGGCAATTTTTGTAAAACTCGATTTGCCCTTTTGGATTTATATTGCGAGTGCTTCGTGCTAATCTTCAAAAATTGTCGAGATCGAGAACAATTATTTTGTCGCCTGTTTTTAGTAACTCAGTTTTTGAAAATGAATCAAATTGCAATGTTTCTGTCCTTTGTTAACACCTTGATGAATATAGAAATTAGAATGGTTTTGTTTGAGTTTGTAAGACGCTATATTTCTTAGAACAAACAATAAAGGCGCTATTTTGTTTAGCTTATCTTTTGAAAGAAAACTTACAACAGTGGTTTTTTGTATTCATTTGGTCGTCTTTCTATTGAATTTTATCTAAAACAACCTATTTTCTAATCAATTGATATTGAATTCGGTAACTGTAGTTTTTTTCAGAACCGGAATGAAAAGTATTGTCAGCCTTCTTCTTTGACGTGTTTGCACAATACAGAATGAATGAATTAATTTCGACTATTCGATAGTACCACGATCTGCTAGTCTAAATAAAACCGTGATCTCGTCCAACCTTATAAACGTCTCCATTGAAAAACCACTCCAGAAAATATCAACAAGGAACTGAACAATCTTTCTAACAGCAAAGATTGAGTTTAGATTAATATTTTTAGCCTCTTACGAATCGCAAACAAGTTTAGAACTTAGTTCTACTAAATGACACCTCAAAACGTAATTCAAACTGTTTCTTCAAGCACCAAATCTCAAAAACAATACGCCAAACATGTTTTACGTCGGAGCACCGAACTGAAAAAGGCAACATGAGTAAAATATTTTTTTGTTATATTATTATAGTTCTGTTAAGAACAACTGCCTCGTAGTTTTTCATACTGCAACAATCTAAACAACTATTCACATAAATTTGTAAAACAAAGGAATTGACTAATATACAAATTATTTTGTTCAATAACCGTTACGTTTTAAAGCATCTTGAAGCAACAGAAAAGTGTTTAGTTCTGGGGTAAAGTCTGAAACTATATAACTTTTAGTACAGCTATTGTGTTCTTTGAACGATATATATCAAGATGTACCTGTTTTCAGAAACGAGCCAAATTTTAAACCTGACCGCCTTAAACTGATCTTCATTAATTACTGAAAGGTGAAAAACTAGAAGCTAGCTCGAGTTGTTTGGTTTTTTTCTAAAAACGAAGAATCGTTTCTCACCTTCAATCCTAAACTACAGCTTGTGGCTCCCCGATTATGCCCTGTAATTATCAAAATTGACAGCGTGACTCGTTTGGCTGTATCTTGACTGATATACGACTGATGTTTGCTGCCGTAAATAAGGTACCAGTGTTTGCCAAATTTAATGTACTTCAAACTCTAAAAGGTTTGAATTATAGCATTACCACGCCAGTGACAATATCCAGCTGATTCCGACAGGCCTCTCACGGCAATGTGTTCGTGGCTAAAAGCCTAAATGAATACTAATTTCCAAAATAAAGGCGACTCACGTTTGTGCGTCGTAGTAAATGTGACGCCGATGGCCCATTTCTGCACCTGTAAAATGTTTGTTCTTCCGCCCGCTTTGTGCCCAAGATAAACAGCTTTTGTGAGCAATAGCGGGGTTTTAATTATCCGTGAAGAATCTTCCAATCTATTTCAAAATGAGTCTAGTATGGAAAGTTGCTGCATTATAAAAACTATCGAGTCAAAAACTTATTTATGATATCAGTTATCTATTTGAAGTTGTCGCAGTTTTATAGAATGACACCTTTTGCGTCTATGGATTTACATAATCTGTTATGTTGTGGATTGGCGCCGATAGCCTGAAAGCTGATAAAATCTCTAGAAAACAGTCCTTAAAATGTGTGTGAAATTTGACAAAGTCTTCATTGGTTTAATAAGCAGAGTATTGTCAATAAAATTTAAACTGTTCACGTCGGCTTCATTAACTGGAGTACAGCATTATGTTGTACAAACAAATACAACTTTTCTTCAAGGAAGTGCTCAAGTTCGAAGACAGCTGCCTAGGATCGATCAGGGTAAATTTAAGACCAAAGAGAGATAAATTAAACTCATTGTGTTTCATGAACGTGACTAAAGTAAAAAAAAAATGATAAAATTAAAAGAATAGTGAAGTTTCAAAAACAAGTTTCCTAAAGTCAAAACAGTTTTCAACCGTTCTCTGAAATATTGGACGATAACTTAGCTATCTCGTAAGACCTGTAACGAGTTCCTAATTTCTTCTATCAATTTGATAGAAAACTATACAAGATCTTATTTATAAAACTAGTTACAACCTAAAAAATCATTAAGCGAAAAGTTTTTGATAAATAAAAACCTTCCGCTTGTTGAAGTACATTTTAACATGTGGAAGTCGTTTACTTTTTAAAATTTTCAAGGCATAGACGGCAATGGCTCTTTCATTATTATACCAAACGACAAAAACAGTCTAGTAAACCGAATTAGTTAATCTAAAGAGTAAGAAAAAGAGTAGATTACTTTAATAATTCCTTAATTCCAAAAAAAAATACTAACTGAAGTCATTAGTGTTGAAGAAAACCGCGGACCGGACAATCAATGTCTGGCCGACGAAAACGACGAAATTACAAAACACACTCTTTTTTATAAGAACAATTCTCAGATTGACCAAATTTAAGAACAATTAAAAACAAGCTTAGGCTCGGGCCGGATAGCTGATTTTTGTTTTCTAAATTTAACTATTAACAAAACTTAACGATCTTTAACTGAACAATAGAGAATGAAAAAGAAACGATTTGCAATTTATAATCACTGGAAATCGTCTCGGGAAGTTAGCTCAACGACTCCACGATAAATCCGCAGGATGAATTGATCAAATTGGTTTCCCAATGCATGTGTTGCAATACCGTCGGCTTAGTTTTTCTTCTGTTTAAACACACATAGAAATAAGAACAATTTGAGGTTCAAATCGCCAAAATATTAAGAACAATGAGCCTCAACCAAATTTACTGGTTCTTACAAAAAAAGCGTGAAACTCATGATGAACGTTTGAACAAACCGACTGTTAAATCTTGAATCATTTAGCGAAGATGGGCTTAGAGTAAGAGTTAAATTGAAGAAAGAACTTAAGACTAACGGTTCTGTTTATATTCTCTGTAAGAAATTATACAAACACCGCCTTCTTGAATTCTATAATCTTTGTTTTACTAGCTTTGGTTAACAGCGAAGAACAACACCTACAGTCAGGCCATAGATAAATCGATACCCCCCCCCCCAACACACACACACACACTTTAATATTCTACCTCTTCCCATGCTCACCCACGTCATGAGGCTTGGTCACTAAGCTGTTAAAGATCACGAGAGTTCCAAGAAACATAACTCAACTTTTTTTCATTCCATTTTAAAGTCAAAATAACATATATAGAGAACATGAAGCTTCTTTATAGCGACATTTCCATACAAACAACTAAGGAAATAAGTTATGCAGTCAAACTCTTATCTATATATAAGAATTGTGGTTTTTGGAAAATTCAACTGTTTAACTTGCAGTAAAACACCAACTGTCAAAGTTAAATCTATGGCGTAAAATATAAAGAGTTAGCTCAAAAAGATTAGTAATCACTTTTGCTCCAACTGATGGCTGTTTGAAAGCAACTGCAAAGAGATTTTCTAAACAAATCTTGCAATACAGTACTACATAAGCAAGTTTACTATAAATCTTTTTAAAGATTCCATTAGACGACTGTTCTTGAACAGTTTTACAGCATTTATGTTGGTTTACTGCCATTAATCTAAGTACCACCTTCAAAAGTCACACTAATCACTGTTCTTAACTCAGACCCGGTTTTACACTAATCATTAATCTTAACTCGTGTCCATGTCCCCAGCTTTGCACTAGTCATTAATCTTAACTAGTGCCCATGCCCCCATCTTTGCACCAGTCATTAATCTTAACTCGTTTCCAGGCCCTTTTCCGTGTATGGAACACTAGTGGGAGCTGTTCTTTGGTGTGTCAGGTAAATTCCTCGACTAACGGTCTCACGCTCACTGTCGCGTCTTGTCAAGCCCTGTAACGCAACACCAATAGAGTACACTTTAGAAACTTTCCAAATATCAAAGCTTTTAGAAGAGATTATAAAATTGAAACCAAATGTATCATATCTAGAACTACAAGCTGGCCACTGTAAAAAACCAGCTTTACATGTTTCCGCGATATAGCACGATAATCCTTCATGGTAATAGTTTGTGGGTTTGTTAAGTTGCTACTGAGGCTAAATCTTCAAACTAGTTTAAAATATCTAGAACTAAAGTTTGACCCATATAAGGGAAGAAGTCAAAACAATGGTATTTCTATGGAACCCAATTTTGTCGGGAGAGGTGGTGGGTGGCGGCACGTAATACCCCACCCACCTAAATTGGGTTCCTAAAAAGTACCATTGTTTTGATCTTTTCCCTAACTTCCACTTAGACACTTGTTACCAGTTTTAAAAATAAATTTTTGCGTTGAATTTACAAAGACAAAATGCTTATTTTAGCACCAAAGCTGCGAAAACATTTTAAGCTCATTAGATATGTGTGATGTCACATGATTTGTAGGGCGGGAGTTCAATCTCACTTTCCCGGTCAAATTCATACATGCGATCATGACAAAGTTTGCATGGCTGGTAGCCCAGTGTTTGAGCAAAACACTCACTAATTCGCTGTAAACGCTTGTAGAGAGAAGCTTGGAGTCCATTCAAACTATGTGACGTCATAAATCGCCGTCGTATGTTCTATTTTGAAAGCTTATTTCGCTGACTTAAGATGGTCTGATGAGCACTTTGGAAGTGTTTGAAAAGTCCTTAGAGCTATAAAAATACGAATGATAAAAATGGCCTCTAACAAAATACCTTTTAACTTACAAAACTCTCTATCTACATATATATATGTGCTGATTAAGATACAGTCTTAATACGGTGACGTTAAGTGCTCAATACTATGGTAACAGAGCAAAGTATACTTGTAAGTAAGTAAAATCAAAGATGGCGCATCGATTCTCTGTGACTCCGAGTTTTGCGCGTAATCTGTCAGCCGAGCGCTTAGGCGCAAAACTCAGTCACAAAGAATCGATGCGTCATCTTTGATTTTACCTACTTGTAAAACTCTATATAAATAAGCATATAAACAGCAGAATAAAAATAAAAGTGGGTAATTAAGATATGAATACAAAGATAATAAAATAATCGTGAGAGAAAAATTTCGCGGGATATTATTATTTCGATTGGTAATTTTTTTGTTTCACAAGAAGAAATTTCTTCGGATTGCAATAACCTAAAATTTCTGAATGGAATTTATTTTTGCGGTTGGACAAGTTCTTTCTTTTTGCTACAAGAAATAACAGCAACTAAGGAAACTTAACACCCTTAGTGTACTTGTCTATCTCTTGTTGGGACAAAAAGCAAACGTAAATATCTTTTTTTTTTCTTAATAGTCAGCAGTGTAGAGAAAATACTATTGCAAGAAAAGCTTTTAAAAAGTTGAAAAAATTGAATATTGTGTAAACGGAGTTAATAATAATAATAATAATAATAATAATAATAATAATATTGATGCAATCGAACGATGAAATCTATATAGTACTGTAAAATGCCACTTGTTCTCTCCAATAAGCACTGTCTATCGCTAGTATATCACAATTGCATCGTTCGATTGCATCAATATTATT
>JAOBRD020410566.1:475-19173 GCA_027575215.2 Hydrozoanthus sils | reverse complement strand
GGGGGGAGGCGAACGCCGAAGGCGTGAGCCTACTGGGGGGTCCGGGGGCATGCTTCCCCGGAAAATTTTGAAATCTCAAATCTCTCGAAGCTCAAGAAATGCAATAAAATTTGCTGGTCGTGTTTAATAACGTCTCTTTCAATCTCTTACAAAAATTATACAAAACGCCATACAAAACTCTCTCAAACAAGCCTTCGTTTCCTTATAAATGGATTCTACAAAACTAGTTTGAGTTACACACAGTAATGACTGTATTCTTCCCGAGAATATTATTTCAACGTATTTCAGCTTCCGAGAGACAATAACCGGCAAACAATCAAAGTAAAAACAACGATCGACTGCTTTTAAGCCAACGTTTTCCTCTCGAACCGATGCAAAACACGTGTACTATTTGAAGAGCCGAGTTTTATGCAATTCGAACTGTATATTATGTGCTAGAAGAGACGTCACGTGTCCTTTCTCGATTTTATTGAGACTTTAACTCAAGGTTTCAGTTACAGGGCTTATGTATGTTTTACTAAATGTGTTGCACAACACTAAATTAGTACAGTAAAAGTGTTTTTTTCAAATCATGTACCAAAATAATGCTGATTCATGCATGCTGTTTACTACGTATCCGTATATAGCGATATTCCTGTACGAGTGTAACAACCTTGGTATTCGATTACGTTGATTGTGTAACGAATATCGACATCATACGTTTCAGTTGTTTCAAACCGCGTATGATACGCGCCAAAAATTAAACTGAAAGAGTGTATTCAATAATGTTGAAAGAGACATCTCATGGGCGGCGGAACAATAATTTGGTTGGGGGGAGGGCAGGCCCCCCAATAATTTTTTGGTTAACCACAATAACTTTTGAATAGTAGTTTCAGATCTTATAACAAACTATTAAAATTTCTACTGTAGACTAATTTTTTGCTTCCACCGCCGATGCAGGCCCCTTCATCGCTATGAAAAGGTTCACGGTTAAGTGATGACGTGTTGATGTGATAGACAAACTGTGGTTGCATGGCCATGGGACGTGCTTTTTAGTTATTTTATTTGAACATACATGAAAGCTAAACGTCTAAGCTATATGATTTTATGGGTGGATTTATCATTTGTAAAAGCGCGCGGATCGGTTTAAAGAAGGTTAATGCAAGACACTGCCTGTTCTTATATTTTTAGTGTAAATATCCAACAAGTTACTGTTTACGAAACGGAAATATGAACTTTGAACATCCTTACAAACTTAATCATTGTTTCTTTTCTTGATTAAACTGTTTGTTTTTTTGTTTTAAAGCAAAAGTAATATAAAGAAAACAAAGAAAACTCTACCCCCATGCTCAATGAAGACATTTCAGAAGACTTTCTATGTCAAGATGGATCTCGCTATACTTAACAAACTAATTTGTTCTGTCAGTTGCTATCAATGTCACAATTAAGCCGAAAATATATAATTGAAACGCACTACAATGCTTAATGTCAAAATATTCAGGGAAAAGCGTTGTGCACTTTTAGTTAGAATAGAAATTTTTAGCCCACGTGACTCGGACAAACAGAGGCATGTTTGACAAGAAGTTATATAGACAACGTAAAGATCTTGTAAACACAAGAACCGACTTTCTTGTTAAATCATAAATCTTATGTCCGGGTCAAAACATTGCATTAGCGGCCTCTCGGTTTTACGATAGCTGGTTTTTTTGTCTGATTCGTGACCTCATTATGAACAGTGCTGTTGTGTCTAAGCCTTACTGTAATGTATTTTTTTCTCTCAGTAACTATAAATTAGTTTCATCACAAAACAATTGAATTCGCTCTGCCAAGACTGACTTGGAATGAATACCTGGAGACATACTTTTAAGAAAAGAAGGAAACAAGCCAACAGAAATATTGTAGTAAAACAGGTAACCTTCTCAGTCTTTTTCAAATATCACAAAAACATCAGTAGCAAAATGGCAAGTGAGAAGTGAAATAGATTACTTGAATAACTAATTACAGCGTCAAAAGTTGTTCTTTGTCCCATTTCGTTTTTGTTTGCTTGATGAATCTTTTATTCGGTCGTGTAACACGTGTTTTGTGGATTAAGTTTACTTTTTATACAAACAACACTTCTTCAGTTTACGCATGGAAGTTGATGATCTCGCCCACTGCAAGTTTGTCAGTGCAACAACAAAACGTTAATATATACAATTGATCTCGCCATTATATAACTTGTACGTACACGCGCGTACGGCCCGGTTTTACAGGGTTTGCTTCAAAGAAAATTTAAATCCAACAAAAATGAATTCAATGGTTTCGGAGATAGGTTCTTTTTGAAGCCACCTACAACTTTTCCAACTAAATCTATTACAGATTTACTCGCTATTTTTTCGTTTCTCTTGGCCCGGAACGTCGCGCTGCACTATTTTCTCTTCGCATTTGCGTTTCCTTGTCTGTGAAAATTTCACTACACTATTCCTCTTAGTACTTTCTTTGAATTTCTCTTGCTGTTGACTTTTGGTACACATGTGAACTTTATGCTGCAGTTCTTCTACACGAAGCTTTTCTCTGCCCACGTGTAAACTGCGCGCGTATGAAACCATGCACTCTGTCTATACCAACTGTCGGCTGTCGGCTTAAGAAATACACGCTTTTTTTTAAGAACCAGTAAATTTCGCCGAAGCTCATTCTTTTTAGTTTTCCTGCGATTTGAGCCTCAACTAATTGTTCTTGAATTGTTCTTGTTTCTTTGTATGGTTTAAATTGAATAAAAGCTAAGCCTAAGGTATTGCAATACATGTACTGGAAAACAAATTCTAAGGACTAACTTCGGGGCAAGTACTGAAGTGTATAGCGTGTAATTTGAAGCAATGACTGATTAAAAGAGGAAACTGCAAATCATTTCTGTATTGTTAAGTTAAAGATCGAAGCTTGGTAAAGTATTTAAAAATTTTGGTCAATCTGAGCCTCGTTGCTTTTATAAAGTTCATCTTATAAAAAACGCGTGTAAATCACCGAGGACTGTAATGCTCATTCTTCTAAAGACTCCGTAGAATTATGCTTTTCTATCTAAGTTTTCAAACCTCAATATTTTTCATTAAAACGGGATACTAGTATTTACACCCCAGAATACAGGATTACGATGTAATTTCCTGAAACTCAAGGTTGTTTGATTTCAATAAATGAAATGAAGCAGATGTGGGATGAACAAACATTTTCATTCCAAACAGGTGGACATGCGTTTACAGGATGGATAAAATTTTATCAAACTAAAGTGTAATAGAAGGTTTAAAACACGTTTTCGACCAAAAGTCATAGTCAGAAGCTTCATACCAGCTATACTTTTAAGTCAGTAAGTTTTACGGGTTTTCGCGTTTTGAAAACTTTTCTTGACTGTATCCCTAATATTGGCGGGAGTACACCCAAACTTTTGTTGGATAGTTGAAAAAGAAATTTGAATAAGATTAATGGGTAAAATCAGCAAACCATGCCGGGTAAGGGACCATTACAGCTTTGGTTTGAGGACGGTTTGGCGAATATTCATAAAATCATTAACTTAAAAGTTAATTCAGTTTAAACTTCCCAAAAATCACCAAATTTAAGCTACCAAGCTTCGAAAAATAAAATACAACTCAAAACTCATCCAAAAATCTTAAAACATTCAAGCTGATTCCTTTTCATACCATCTGTATTATAAGCGATACGATTTTGTAGATTCAAACCATGGACGGACAAGAAACATAAAATAATTTGGATAATATGCGCGCTCTGATTGGTCGAGGGTCATTTTCTAAATCTGGATGGAAATCATGAATGACGTCATCAGTTGTTATTATTTTATAAAAGCCACAGGGAGCTCAATCATGGCGTTTGAAAAGACACTGAAACATTTGCATCTACATGAATATTGGCTTAAATTTGCCTCGTTTGCTACCGCTATGTACCTGTGAGTGTTCAAAAAGCCGATATTCAGGATAAATTCACTCATAAACGGCCAATTTCCCTTGATTTTCCCCCTTTCTTCGCCGAATTTCTTCGATCGTTCGTACTCCGAGGGGACCCCGAGGAATATTATTGTTTTGCCTATTATCATTTTGGGCATTAGATTTTGGAGCCCAGGACCGGCGTCGGTTGGAGAGTACGAACGATTGAAGAAATTCGGCGAAGAAAGGGGGAAAATCAAGGAGAATTGGCCGATTATGAGTGAATTTATCCTATTATCGGCTTTTTGAACATTCACAGATACACAGTGGTAGCAAAAGAGGCAAAGTTGAGCCCATATTAATATTCATGTTGATGCAAATGTTTATTGTCATTGCGAGCACCACGATTGAACTCCCTGTGTCTTTCCATGCTCTGTTGGAAACACTTGGGATTGTTGGGAGAACACTCGATAATATTTTCAATCATTCGCTTTCAGCTCGTGATCCAAACCTTTTCTTATGTTCTTCCAACAATCCCGCGTGTTTCCAACAGAGTATGGAAAAACGAAAAATATATTCTAATGCTTTAATAATAAGAAAAAGTGGCCACAAAGTTCGCTTTGGGTGAATGGGCGTTGCGCAAAGAGAGGCTCACTGGAGTAAGTCTTCACTAATCTGTGATTAACTCGAATAGTTTAAACGCTCCTAGAACCAACTCCTTCTTACCATGATCAGTGATAATAAAGATGTGAATTTTAAAAAGATATAATTTATATGAAAAAGAGAATCTAATTGTCGTTTTTCTCGCAAAGGTTGCTGGGTTCCAACTTCGGGACAGCATATCAAATCTTTCACGAAGTGTCACACCGACAAACTTTACAAAATGGCGGCAACCGGGAGCGACTCGCAACTTCTTCCATTAGGTAAAAGTCATTTTATTTTGTTCAAACATATATATGTATTTAAGATTCTTTTTTTCAAGATATGCTGTAACTGTATTTTTCTCGAAGATATCCATTTTTATTTGAAATTGGCCTAAATTCAGCTAGAAATGATAAAGCACATGTCACAAGTATAGATAATTATTAATAATTAGATATTTTTAATGTTTTTCACCAAGACAACTGGACTATTAGTCACCCAGACTTACTTTTTACCCAAACAGTTTTACGAGAATCTCGTGCACATTAATTCGAAACAGCAATAAAGCCTTAGACGATTTACGCCAGGTAAAGGGTCAAGAAAGACATTGGTTAGGTTTTCAATCACTTTGTATTCCGTTGTTTCGTTTTCGGAGGCTACATTCCAGAACATTTTTTCATGACTTAATTAAAGGCTTATGAAGACTTATACAACCTTAAACTGTTAAGTTCAAACTTGTTTATCTCTGACCAGTTGATAGCTAACCAATTCAAATTTCCCATACATCTGCTTTTGAAAATTCAGTTGTCAAGTATCGGGATGGGAGCGTTGGACACCTGTGGTTTCACTGGGTGTTGACAAAATCAGGATCCCCTTTTGAACTCAAACTGGACCCTATTCTGGACCCCATTCTAGACCCATAAATTTTTGGGTAAAAAGAAAACTATAATTAAATTTGGTACTTATTCTGAAAACTGTTCTACATTTTTCTTTAGTGCATAGAAAACATAGGAGACTGAAACATTTTACCCACCTTTTGGAGATCTCGTTCTTGACTTAAGATGTGTGATGCTGTGTCTCAAATCAGTCTGTTTTGCAGCCAAAATTCTCAGCAATAATTCTACTGTCACCATTTACACAAATCGGTTCAAAGGGAAAAAAAATGTCCAAGCCCTGAATGAAGCATGTTTTTTCTCTTGTTTTTGCTTCCATCGGCTGCGATTTTGGTTTTTCCCTCGTTCCCAGGACTGTTTGGTGTTGCAATGCATGACAGTCACAATTTATGTCACAGATTATTGTCACATAATTCCCATTATGTTATTTTGATTGGTGCTTACATGTTGAGTGACAAGTGTTCCTGCCACTGCAATGATCCATGTGATTAATCTCATTCCCAGTACAATCCGCTCATTAAGGCAGTCACATGGTTCATTGCAGTTCACTGCGCTGAAGAAGAAGATAGAACAGTTTTCAAAATAAGCACCAGTGACATTTATTTAAATTTTTCTTTCCCCTCAAAAATTTACGGGTCCAGAATGGGGTCAGAATGGAGTCCAGAATGGGATCCAAAATTGAGTCCAGAAAGGAGTCCTGAATGGGGACCAGAGTGGGGTCCAGAGGGGGGTCCAGGTTTTGTCAACACCTGGTTTCACTAGTATGTAACTTTTTGAGATTTAAATTTTGTGTTAAGTAGGTTGCCTGTACAGTATAGGGTGTACTTTTGGTTAACAAGGGAGGTTTCCTTTTTTGTTTTACATCGAACAGTGTAAATGTTTTATTAGTATATCACCTGATTGCTGTTTAAAATCAAAATGACTATAATAAAAAATATGGTTGTCTTTTAGAGCTGATTGACAAATGTATTGGATCAAGAATTCACATAGTAATGAAGAGTGATAAAGAAATTGTTGGTACTCTCTTGGGCTTTGATGATTTTGTTAGTATCCTTTACAAATTATAAATTGTTTTTTATAAGATAGTATTCTAGAAATTTTTGTGTAGCTTGTGTATAGATATTTTGAGAATCAAGATTTGACTATGAGGGTCTTTATTTTATGATTAAACATAAGTTTTGGGTCAATAATTTTTTTATTTGCTCAGTATTGGAGTGAATCTAGCTGATTCTAAAATATACATACCTATCTTGTGGTCTATTGTAATTAGAATTTAGTATGGGAGACAATAAGCTGTTTCTCACTGTTCACTTGGCACGTTCAAAGTGCATATGAGCTCAAGCTTTGTTTTGTTAACCTAGAACTGCATTGCATTGTTACTTGTTACAAACCATCCTAAAATAAAATAAAAACGACTTTGCTATCTATATAAAATGGATATATATTTGCATTACATATTTTTAGCAGGAATCCTTTTGATAAGACATTGCAAGTGCATTAACAAAAATAATCTTTAACAAACAATGCTACTGGTTACAGATATGGTAATAGAGGATGTTACAGAATTGTAAGTATTAATGAAAGATTATTTTACATTACTATAATAACAAGAATCATTAGTTGAAGTGGTGCTCTGACAGTGCTTAGAAAAGCTGAATACATTATATTTGATGGAAAAAAATTATGCAATACTTCAACTTCAAATCGCTTGTTTGTTTGTTTTTTTCCTATTTTGCTGTTTGTAAATGTTTCTCAGTTTCATTTTAGTTTTAAGGAGCATTTTTAAGGAACTCTTCCACAGAAACTTATGTAAAAACTGATGCAAACGGCATGCTAAAATGCAAGTAGGGGGCCAAGCATAAGCCATGGGTAGGAATGTAAGCTTTGTGCTTGTAAAGAGGGTAAAGATGGTATTTGATGCCTAACGTGTAAGACAATGCAAACATAGAGGACCAAAATTTTGTTTTTGATTGTGGATGGATTTGACAAGTTACCGGTAAACCCTTCCTCTGTTTTATGTACGTGGGAGTATAGAGGGCTGTAGTCACCACATTTTAAGTGTAAGTGTAAGTCAAAATACAGCCTTAACACCAAATGAATGTATTTATAAGTTGTGCCAGGCTATTTTGTGAAACTATGTGCATTGTACAAGCAGATTGTTGAACAGAAAACACAGTTTTATATGTTGCTGCTATCATGTGCTTTCTTTGAATATGTTATTGTTTTTTTGAGAACATAATTTTAATGTATTGTCATTCCTTGTCCTATCACTGGATTGAATCCTGATGGTTTCAGTTTTGTAAAACCTAGTTTAACCCATTCAGTCCCAGCAAGTTATCGACATCCAACTTCTCCTTTCACAACACATACAAAATGAGACCATCAGTAATGAGAAAATGAAAATTGATCAAACAAAGCATACTACTAAAGATAAAAAGTAGAATTCTCCAAAACTAGTTGCACAAAAAGTATGTGTTCTAGTTGGGACAATTTACTTATAAAACTGATTGAAAGGGTTGAAGTAACTTCTCATAGGATTTTTTTTTTTCTCGAAGCTATTACAGCACTGAAGTGTTTCTAATTTAACTCAACATATCAGCATAATTCCCCCACCATTTTTCACCAACACAAAAACAAAGAGTTGTAACTCAAAGTTTAAGATGATTTACATGTCAACTTAAAACTCTTTGCCTTAAAGCCTTTAGTGCACCCAGTATTTTGATCTATTTTGCAAAAACTAATGAGGCTGATAAAAAGTTAAGGTGTCAAATAAATATTTTGTACAGCAGCTATTACATTTAGTTTCTGAGTATAATTTTATAAATAGATTTTTTTTTCTTGATAGTGAAAACACTCCAGAGGGACGCAGAATAACAAAACTGGACCAGATCCTTTTAAATGGAAACAATATCACAATGGTATTTAAATCAAAGCTTGTTTGAAATTTAGAGGCCAAGTTTGGCTGGTGGAGCTTAGAAATGAAAATAATTTTTAAGGTAAAATTAACACCTATCCTGTTTCAATTGAGTTGGATAGTGGCAGAACATCTGTTGAGCACCAAAGGCATGAGGTAGATATTCATTAAGCCACTATCCACCAAAATTGAAAATAATAGGATAAGTGTTTTAGTATATACCAGCAAGGCAACTGATCTACAGAATTTTCCTTTCAGTACAAAAGATTTAAAATAATTTTTTTTTTAATTGAATTACACAACATGACGGAACTGGTGCATGAGCAACTTAATTTACAACAACAGAATGTAAAAATAAAGCTTATTGACTTTGAAATACTTTTAAAACCAAATTTTGTTGCCTTCTTAGTACTTTGAAGAATCGCATTTTCTGTAATTTTTTTCAATATCATTATTTGAAGTGGACGCAAAGCGACTACTTCCACCAGCGTCATTGTCTGCCATTTCAGAGGTAAATATTTTTTCACATCTTTTATTTCAAAACCAAACATATTGTGTGTAGCCGAGCTGGCATATACTAAAACAGTTTCTGGTTATTTTCCCCTAAGCTACAGTCACTTTGCTTAATTTTTTAAACAAAAGTTTGATGCTGTTAATAGTTTTGAAACCACTTTTAACTGATATTTGGGTTTTAAGCTGCAAGGCCGACACAGTGGTCGCCTTCAGTTCAGTAACCCTGCATGCAGCACGAGTTGTTGACAAAGTCAATCAAAATTGATTATTGTAGATGATTACGCACAAATATTAATTTTCAGCTGGATATCATTTCAGTGATAAGGAACATGAAAAAATCACACAAATTGTTGAAAAAGGTTGGGATAGCTCAGTTGAGGCCTTGCCGTGTGTGTTAATCCAGTTGTCATAGAAAATTTGAGTTTGGAAAGATACTACACCTTTAGTTTTCTTTTCAATGTACTTTATTCCAGAAATAAAGCTTAGAATTGAACTAATGTAAAGTGACCAAGCAAAGGTTTGAATTTCAAGAGTTGGTTAAAATTGGATTCACTACAAGATTTTTTAAATTCAAACAAATTTTTGTTTTATATTTGCATTGCTTTTTATTTTATTTTTTTATTTTTCCATAGATTCAGGGCTCAAAGTTTTCAACCAACTGGTTGCACATGCAACTTGATATCTTGATTGTGCAACTGAAAAATCATGATTGATCGCACTTGTGTGCCTAAAAAGTTGAAGCTCAGTGCAACTGAAGAAGTACTCCTTTCTAACTTGACTGTCCTTATTTTATAGACTTACAATAAAACAGCTGCCCTACAAGTGAAAAAAAGGCGTATTTAACACACAAGTTCAAAAATTAAAAAATGCACCGCAGTTTGAAACTACTACATTCAGTAAGAATCTGAAAGAAATAAACATAGGATTAAAACAATATAAAGGACACTTACTTGCTGATTAACAACTAGTTAATTATAATTGTTAATTATAAATGTCTGAAACTTCTTTGATTTTTTTGCTCACAGAATCCTAATCTGTGTTCCTAAAATTTTGGCAGTGCACCTAGAAATTTAGTCCCGGTATAGATTGAGTAACACAAATCAGTTTCTGTGTATGTACAAGTTCTTCTTCAGATCACTGCTTGGCCTCTAAAGTCAGCCAGAACTTTCAGTATGAACATGCAGTACAATTAACTTTTGCAAACTGTTTCGGGTTCATAGAGAACTAACTAAAAACATTTCACACTAGTTACCTATCTATAAAAAGAAAATGGAAAGCTCAAACAATCTAGTTTGCTTAAAAGTATGAACTTTTCTTGTTGGTTGCACAGTTGCTATGGCAACCATTTTGTTGGCCTTGAGGTGTAAGCGTGTCATACACTTTACATGCACAAAACATGTAAAGAATCTTAGTTAGAAATTGTTTATCACAGCATGACAGAGTTTGACCTCTCTGATGGTGATCAGTTAGAAATGTTCCAAAGCTACATTTATAACATCAATGTTGTGTTAAAATGCAATTGGTGAAGTGACTGTAGCTTGGGGCACTATGACTTCATTACTGTATGAACAGGAAACATTAAGCCCAAGACTATACTCTACTTTTACAACATTGAACATACACTTTTGCTTGCTGTTTCTTCTCCATCTAAAGACCTTGTCCAAGTAGAAATGATTTACTAATATTTAAACCATATTATACTTTTTTTTTCAGCTGATCCCTGGAGGGGAGTATCCTTGATATAGTTGAGAGTCAATTCCTTCCACACACGAATATACACAACTTTGCTATATGTATATAGTGCAACCTAAAACCAGCCTTAGTTAGGTCCGTAGCTCAACTAAATCCTTTCTCGAGCCTAAGTGGCTCATAGGGCCGGCGCTTATCTCCGGTTTCTGTAGTGCTAAGCGGACAAGAGTCTTGGACTTCCCCTGGACAGGACACTAGTCTATCGCAGGTTACCTCCAGCAGAACTGGTATTCATTTATACAGCTGAGTCGACTGGAACAAAGTCAAGTAAAGTCTCTTGTTCAAGGACACAACACAGTTGTCTGACTGGGGCTCAAACTTGCAACCCTAGGATTACGAGTCAAACACACTATAAACCACTTGGCCACTGCACCACCGACCACTACATAACTACTGTTTTCATGTGTAATGCATACCAAACAAATGTTACCTACTATATAATTGTGATTGAGTGTGCATCTGTGTCACTTCTTCACAATGTGCTGTATGTATATATATTTTTTTATAATGTGAAGCATATTGGAAACGATTTCCTTAACATGTTTTAAAATATACAGGGGGCCAGAAATATGAGAGCTATTGAGTGGCTTTGTTCTCAGTGGTTTGACCAACAAATCGAGGAAGAACTGCTTTGTTTTCTTCTTTGTAGAATACCACTAGTCCACCAACAGAAAGGAAAAACTTTTTCACGCATTTCGCTGATTTGAAGACTGCGCAGTTTTGTTTAAAATAAACCAAGATAAGTTCACTACTAACTTTTCACTTCAGTATATTGCTACAGTATGAGTATAGAGAAATCATTATTCATTGGTGCGATAGGCCTTTGTATTATAATCAGTTTTACAGAATAGGTCTTGAGCAATTTAGATATCACTTACTATATTTTGCCATGTATAAGTCGACCTTTTAACACAAAAAATTCACTTCTTAAAAATGCACTCATCTCAACATGAAATTTTTTTAACACCCCTTAAAACTCTATAAAAACGTTTAAAACCAGCATTTACATGATAAGTACTTGAAGCAAGAAATAATTCTGTGATCTTTACAGTATACTGTGTACAAACAATTGATTATCGTTAAAAAATGAAATGACTAATTACTTCGCTCACTGTATAATTTGTGTGTTATTGTCTTTTTGTATTTCTTTCTCAAATTTTTGTTACAAACTTAGATTTTTGGTATTTTTATCTTGCAAAATATTGATGTCAACTTATACACAGGATTTCTAAAACTTGCACTATGGGGGTCGACTTATACACAGGAAAATATGGTTGTGGAAGAAAGAAACCAACATAACAACAACATTCTTTATTTATCACTTATGTAAGTTGAGTGTACAGTAGACACTAACCATTAGCCTCAGTAATGCCAGTTTTGTATAATTTTCTTCAAAAATTAAAATTTTGAAACACAAAATATATTTATTTTTTATTGGGACGTTGTTGCTTTATTCAAATCAGGATAGCCTGACTGCTTCGTGGCTTTTTTGTCTTGCCTTTGTTAATTTTTCCTTTTCTATTCTTCGATATTGTTTGTTGTGACCGTAAATTGGGCTAAAAGAAGTTGAACCCCTTGGCTTGTGTCTTTTCTCTAAGCAAGTGCTTTAATCAACTTCAAACTTCTCCTACAAAAAGAAACCCTTTTGAAGGTGTAAGATTGGCCGCAAATTTTACGTTCCGACGAGACCTTAGTGTGTATTCTTTAACATCACTAGCAAGAAAGGCTTAAAAAGATGGGAACAAAAAGAGAGGCTTGCAACTGGAACAAAGTTTTCGTTGCCAACGTATTCGCTTATAACAGGGGGGTTGAAACCTTGTATTGTTTGCCGTGTTGTTTTGTTCAAATCAAAAGTTTTATCATTTCTTGTTGCTTCGGTTAGTCTCAGAGTTAACATTGTCAAGACTTCATTAAAGCTTGTCCATTCAGAGCAGATCTTCAAAACTAACGTTAGTGAGTTACACTTTTCTTTTCTTGAAAAGAGCAAAAACCTGCAACTTATTTGTTAACGGCCGTTATAATTTTTGCAAACAATTTTCAATCAGTAATAAACGAAACAAACGCAAGGATCTCTATGGCTTGCTGACTCACTCGGGAGGCAAGATCGAAGAAGAGTAACTATAACTGAAGATCCAGTAATCCGGATGAACAACAACGAAATGATCGTAGGAAATGGCCATACTTGATCAGTTTGTGTAAACAAACAAACTCTGGTCCTGTCCAAGATTGTAGATGAGAACATTGATAATCAGTTCAAACACGACGGAAACGACCGGTCGCTGCATTAGAGAACACCCTGTTTCTCTTGCTTGTTTCTCAGATGGTAGTTATACAACCAACCGCTACCATGGCGATGGAACAGCTACAGAAGACAAACAGGTGAAAAGTAGTTAATCAGGAGAATTACAGAGCATAGTAGCACAACTATTGAAACTTCAAAAAATTTTCACTGAAGTAGAGGAGATTACTTGGTTAATTGTTTAGTTAATACCACACAGTATGCTTGGGAACTGCGACCGTCACACTGTTTAGGAAGCTTGTATCTGAAGTAGTGTGGAACAAACACAACTACTCTTAGTCGGAGTCACTCGACCATTCATCTTTTGGACCTGAAACAACTACGCACCTTTGGTTTCCAGGATTCTCCGGCTTCATTTCTCCCTTTGGCTTCACTTCTTTGTTTTTGCTCCAGCTGTTGACGATTTAGAAAAAAACAGCACATAATCGTAAACAAATGAAATTTGCATTTGCTGAGTGGAAAACCGTTTTTCATGTGAAGAAAACAGATGAAGGTAAGACTAACGATAGCAACTAAAAGAGATGATAGTAACAATTTACAAGTTACACGCAATTTAGAATTCTCGTTCACCGCATAATAGCTGTAGAAATGCCTGTCACTTACTAATTGCTTGGCTGTAGTAGCAGCGTTGATATCTTTTGATCGTAAGGCTGTTGTCACGTCCTGCCACAACCTGCAAGAGGAAATCATTTTTGCGACAATAGCATATCATCAGCACTACTTGAAAACCAGTCTCAGTGGGGTTGGTAGTTTTCCTTACATGAACAATGAGCTTTCCGTACGAGGACCAACCGAGCTAGCAGCACAAAAACTAACAACAGAACTACACTCCGAATCACATACTAGATCAAGGTTGTTGGAGATTCTAAAATTAAAAAAATCCAGACGTTATCCAGAAAAACTTCAAATCCTGAGACAAAAATAAATAAACAACATATCCAAACACCTTCGTATTCATGTACTTAGCGAGTTTACGGTAAATTTGAAGTTTTATTGCTGTGGTTTAGTGTGAAACCTAAGGACATATCAAGGACGTTTCGTTCAAAGGCAGAACACGAGGAAGGAAAATACTAGGTGCATATAAAAACAGCAGGACGTTAGTTCGAGTGTTCATCTGTAGTATTAATGAATGCCTCAATACATACACGCAGGTTAGGTAACACAAACTACAAAGTTATATTTTCTTTTATAACATAGAGGGCAAAATTACTTCGAGCTTTCTTAGCAAAATTACTTAGCGCTGATTGGTCGCTGGTATACTTCCGAAAACTTCAAAAAGTCTCAGAAGTGCCTTGGAAACATTTTCCGAAGATTTTCGAAACTTTCCGAACGTTTCCGAATATCTCCGAAGATTTCCGAGTGTTTTCAGAGATTGCAAAGATTTTATTACATCTCCAGCAATTTTCAAAGAATTTTGGACAAATGAGTTAAGTTATGCAACGCTTTTTCGTGGCCATGGGATACCGTAGAGGATGAAGAATTTTGACCTCGATGTCATAAACATGTAACCGCCTGGTTCTTCGTAAAATTTAGGATTAATATCACTTAAGTTCTCAACTTTTTCCAAAATGCCCTTGTCGCGAAGCGACACAGTCGTGAAATTAATACTTAATTTTACTCGGCCCCATGCGATTACCTATACTAACATAACATGTTTAAACAAGCCGTGGCAAGAAACTAAGGGAACACATGATTAAAGAACGTGCATCCAAAAAGTATAACAAACTGAAATATGTATCGTAACCACATACATTAACGGTAATTATTGTTAGCTCAACGCTTGCAGCAACAACAACTAAGTGGATATCTAAATGCTGCTTATACCTTCTCGATTCAGTTTCTCCTTGATCAGATAATGGCCGAGTTCTTTTTCGATAAACCTTCAAAGATTTTGTATCGACTATCCTTGGTTCCTCCTGGTTGAAAACATATGAACGGTAGATTAATAAACATCCATATTCAACAACACGTAAAGTATATTAAAACTGAGAGCTCTCAAAAGTTAACCATAAGACAACCAGACTACAAGAGTAGTAGCATCTAGAGAAGGCAAGGCAATGGAAGATCAAATACACGTATATATAAACACATATTACATCAATCTTGCAATCACAGTCATACTCTGCAACCTGATTGGCTCATAGCTTGCGTGCAGACGCAAGTCTCCGCTCGGCCAATTTAACGGCTAAGCGGCTATGCGTAGACTTATTGGCTCAGGGCAGATTAATTTATTCTTAATTCTTCAGCCAATCACAAGCAAGCATTGAAATAAAACAGCCAATGAGATTTCAGAACTGTAAGTGTTACTACTTTGGTAAATCAGACTTTAAAAGAAAGGACAAGAAATTCAATTCTACCCAAACTGTTTGCAATTTTTATTGCCCAAACTCCTCATTTTGCAACTTAAAAAGGACGATTTTCACTGACTACAGTTTGAAATTAATAATGCACTCTGGTAAAGGAAGAACTGTGTGTAAAGCTAAAAGGCATTGGGTTTCAACAAGAATACCTCAGGCTCAAGATCAATAAAATTGAGGGTGGAAATTTTCTGAGTGCAAGTCCTGCCATCTTTTACACTGATCCCAACTGCATAGTTCTAGCAAGAAAGCAGCACACGGAATCATCAGCCCATGGGTTCATTTTACACTGATTCCAACTGCATAGTTCTAGCAAGAAAGCAGCACACGGAATCATCAGCCCATGGGTTCAATCCCAGCATTCGTCACGGAATATTTCGTAGGTTCCCTCTAAGTTTCGTACTGCTCTGATTCTGACTGACAACTACACCCACATCACGCTCAATTTCATGTTTCATTTTTTTTTTATTAAAACAGCGATAAAGTACCTGAACGATCGAAGAAATGGAGGAGAAAAATGGGAAAGAAACGGAAGATGAGGAAAAACCTGCTTGTTTCGACAGAATATTTTCTAGTTTGCAAAAGACTGATTTCAATAACAAGTGAAGGATTGCACAAAGCAAGGCAAGGTAATGCTTGGTTTAGGGATAAGCAAACAAGATACGAAGGTCTCACAGCTACTGTTGACTAAAGGGGCCGCAACTGAGAAACTAAAAAAAGGCTAGATTTTCCAATCAACAACCATTAACGTACTTGATTACTGGTATAAACAAATTCTAGCTCTCCATTCCATTCACCATGCACTTTACAAATCACTCTGCCCGATGTGATATTCTTCACTTCTCCCGTGACACGATGAAGCTTGCCTCCATAAAAAGGTTTGGCGTGAAACGTAACAGAAGCGTTATATCCAGTCTTGGCACACGTAATATTGACCTTACCACCCAGCTCCAACCATGGGTACGTCAATATTGATCTATCGACAGTACGTAACACATCAAATATTATCATAAGTTTGCGATTCTTTAGCTACGTGTCAAAATTTAAAGTGTCCATTACCTTTCTTTTTTTTGTTTTCGTAAATAAAAGTGTGTATCTTAAAATGAAAATTGCCAAAAAAATTTCTGATATGAACAAAATCCGAATGTTTTACCAATCTTTAAAAAACAATAAAGTAGCCTCCATTTTGATACACCAAAAGCAGAATCAAGGGGACGTAAATTAAACACCTAACGTCAATATGACGTAATTAAGGAACACTGATTCTCGTATAGCCAAAACAGTGGAGTGTAAAAATGCCGGAAAGATGTATAATTGCAGCTTGATTTTCGAATTCGCTTGATTGTTTCTTTAAAACTTTCCTCGTGCGTACGACTATTTATATTTTGATGCGACGCAACGCAAATTCATTTTAAATCTACTTAAGAATCAGCCTATCATCCTTACGATCAGCAAGGGTTGATCAAGTAATTGTAGAATTAAAAGTTTCGTAAAAAATTCGCGTTTTGTTCAAATAAAAAAAAAAAATTTTCGTGGATGTTCATTTTAGAATATGTACTTTCAGATAAGAAAAGAAAAAATTAACGGTTTTGGGCACTTCAAATTGTTGAAAAAACCTCGCTTGTTGCACAAGCACAACGCTTAGTCAAACTAGCTGAAGGCATCACAAGCATTTTCATCTCGATAAAAGTTTTGCTATAACTAAATTTATTCACGTTTGACATTGCTTGACGTTTTTATTTTCTCAGCGGGTTTTCTTAAAACTCTTTTGAAAGATATGATCATGATACTCAAGATATGATCATTATACTCAGAAGGGGAAAAAGATGTAATGTAATTCTCGGGTTTCTGCCTCAAACTTTCGAATTCTAACAGTTTATTTGAAATAAAAATCAAAAATAAGTTTTGTTAGTAAATCCTTTCTTTATTCATGTAAAGTTGTCCAAAATACCCACCTACAATACGCACTAGGAAATGCAAAGGTGTACTCCTCGTCATGCTGCAGCAACGAAATCGTTCCTAAATAGAAATTGAGAGAGGAAACCCAGTTAACTGTCAATCTTCGAACTACCTTGAGAATAATCAGTTTTGAAACAGTTAAAGAATGATCAGTTAAGAATGGTCAGTCTTGAAGCTTTTTCCAAAAAGGTCAGCTTCTAGGTTATCTGGCACTACAACTTTCAAGGGATCAGTATTGAGGCTATTGTTAGAACGAGAACTAGTATAAAAATACACTTATTGCGTCGACAAGTACAATAGCGCGGGGATCAACCAAATAGTTGATAGTTGCAAATCCGTCAGTCAAGCATTCTGACGTTTCCAGCGTAGCCCAGCATGGAGCACATATTTTGAACTATCAACTGTTTAGTTGATTCGAGAGCTTAACAACCAGTAAAAGGCCCTGAGGCCTCGTGGGTCAGGACAGACTAGGCCTGTACTGACTAGACCCTAAAAATGATAGGAGCCATAGTGGCCTTAGAGTGTAAGCAGCCGTGTACAGCTATTTCAGCCTTATTCGGTCTCGTAAGTAGCACGGCATGCATAGCTAACAGGCTAGTGTTTCAACAGAGGGAGCTTAACGTTTACAAAGTTACTGTGATATTTTTAAACCACACGTATTTAAAAAGAAGACAGTAAAAATACACTGGCTACAATCTCGGACAAAATTAGTTGAAACATTTGTATCAATATCCCCTTTTCTCCCCCCTACTCCTGTACAGCGTCGGTCGAAACAGCTTCGGAAAGCAAACAACATTGCATGGGGTGAGGGGAGGGGGGGGGGTTGGCACGCGTTAATTGGTGATTAAGTGTTTCAACTATTTTGTCCAAGATTGTAGGTGTCGTAACTTCAGAAACCACTCACCTTCTCCACAATTAACAACCCCTATCGCCATGCCATAAAACTTAGACTTCGTCCAAACACTGGCATTGAAACATATGTTTTTACTTGGGCATTCTGCATAAAATCCCGAAACTGCAACAAAAAAACATGAGGCTGTCAAAACAGGAAGCACACCACAAAGTGGAATTAACGAGTGAAATGAAACTGAGGAGAGTTGCACTGGATTTTGAATTTGAGATATCAAATGCTTAATTTCATGTAAAGTTCATGCAATCAAAAGTATATAACTGGTTCCTCCTCTAAATTATGATGTGATCGCCAATGTGACCTATGCCTAGCTAAAGCATAATCATTGTACAAACTGTTTAATTTTGGTGTACTCTTTGTACTCTTCAGTTGGTGTAATTATAGTACGTGCGCGCGTTCTTGGGTCAGTTGGTGTAATTATAGTACGTGCACGCGTTCTTGGGTCAGTTGGTGTAATTATAGTACGTGCACGCGTTCTTGGGTCAGTTGGTGTAATTGTAGTACGTGCACGCGTTCTTGGGTCAGTTGGTGTAATTATAGTACGTGCACGCGTTCTTGGGTCAGTTGGTGTAATT
>JAOBRD020410462.1:9076-19178 GCA_027575215.2 Hydrozoanthus sils | reverse complement strand
CAGATGATTACCTTGACATTTTTTACAAATCAAACCACGGCATTCTTTGCGTTGATTGATGCACGTGATGATGACCTCAAGGTTTTTAGAAATCACCCCACGACACTCCTTGCGTTGATTAATGCACCAGATGATTACCTTGACATTTTTTACAAATTACACCACGACACTCCTTGCGTTGATTAATGCACCTGATGATTACCTTGACATTTTTTACAAATCACACCACGACACTCCTTGCGTTGATTAATGCACCAGATGATTACCTTGACATTTTTTATAAATCACACCACGACACTCCTTGCATTGATTAATGCACCAGATGATTACCTTGACATTTTTTACAAACCACACCACGACAGTCCTTGCGTTGATTAATGCACCTGATGATTACCTTGACATTTTTTACAAATCACACCACGACACTCTTTGCGTTATTTAATGCACCAGATGATTACCTTGACGTTTTTTACAAATCACACCACGACACTCCTTGCGTTAATTAATGCACCACATGATTACCTTGACATTTTTTACAAATCACACCACGACACTCCTTGCGTTGATTAGTACACCTGATCATAAGACGTATTTCACAAAATACTCGACGACACTTCTTCCGTTGACTTATGCACTTGATGAAAAGAGACATTTCACCAATTAACCACGACACTCCTTGCGTTGGTTAATGCTCCTGATGATCATTATGAAACATTTTACAAAAAGCGTTGATTTATGCTCTTGATGATTATCTTGAGATATTTTAGAAAAAACGCCACGACACTCCTTGCGCTGGTTAATACACCTGATGATGAGACATATTTTACAAAAACTGGACGACACTCCTTCCGTTAACTTATGCACTTGATGAAAAGAGGCATTTCTCCAAGTAATCACGACACTTTTGCGTTGATTAATGCCCCCAATGATCATTATGAAATATTTTACAAAAAGCGTTGACTTATGCTTCTGATGATCATCTTGAAATATTTTACAAACAGCACCACGACACTCCTTCCTTTGATTTATACACTTGATTAAAAGACAGATTTCATAAAAGTCACCACGACACCCCTTGCGTTGATTAATGCAACTACTGATTACCTCGCGATTTTTTACAATAATACCAGGACACTCCTTGCGTTGATTGATGCACCTGATGATTACCTTGAGATTTTTTACAAATCAAACCACGACATTCTTTGCGTTGATTGATGCACGTGGTGATGACCTCAAGATCTTTTAGAAATCACCCCACGACACTCCTTGCGTTGATTAATGCACCTGATGATTACCTTTTGTTTTTTTAGAAATCATACCACGACACCCCTTGCGTTGATTAATGCAACTACTGATTACCTCGCGATTTTTTACAATAATACCACGACACTCCTTGCGTTGATTAATGCACCTGATGATTACCTTTTGTTTTTTTACAAATCACACCACGACACTCCTTGTTTCGATTGATGCAGCTGATGATTACCTTGAGATTTTTCACAAATCACGCCACGCCACTTCACCTGAAGAATATCTTAAAATATTTCGCAAAATAAACCACGATATTCCTTGCGTGTGCACCTGACGATAAGAGACACTTCACAAAATTAACCACGAAAATCCTTGCGTTAATCTAAAAACCTGATGAAAAGACAAATTTCCCGAAATACACCACGACACTTCATGCATTGATTTTAGCGCGTGATGAGAAGACACATTTTACAACATGCACTACGACATTCTTTGCGTTGATTTATGCCGTTGATAATATTACATTTTACCAATTTATTACGACACTCTTTGTGTTGATTAATGCACTTGATGACAAGGGTATTTCATCATTTGAACCACGACATTCCTTGAATTAATTGATTTATGCACTTGATGAAAAAGAGACATGTCACCAACAGTCCTTGCGTTGATTAACGCTCCTGATGATAATCTTAAGATATTTTACAAAATACACCACGACACTCCTTGCGTTGATTAATACACCTAAAGGCAGATTTTACGAAATTCACCATGACACTACTTTTGTTGATTTGTACACCTGATGATAAGACATATTTCACCCACTTATCAGGACACTCCTGGCGTTGATTTATGGTTCTGACGATATTCTTGAGATATTTCACAAAATACACCACAATGTTCACTACTTGCTTTGATTTAAGCACCTGACGAAAATGCATATTTTACTAAATGCACCACGACACTCCTTCGTTGACTTATGCATTTCATAAATATATGTTATTTGCCGGCCAGTTTGCAGAAAAACTGTGCCAGAGGTCTTGTGTAAGGACCGAGGCCAAAAGGACGAGTTCCGTACCTAGACCGAGGGCACGGTTTTTCTCAATACGGACCTCCCGGACGGCAAATAACGTGTTTATTTTTTCCCCTGTGTTTTCCTGTTGTTTTTTCTTTTTAAAAGCCTATGTTCAGACTGTTTTTGTTCAGCAGGATAATAAAATTCCTGTCTCTATGAAAACTTTATTGGTCGGATATTATGTCAAAAAAAATCAAAAACTGTTTCCAAGTGTTAAGGCTTTATAAGCTAAGACTTGCAAAACTAAAAAAATCCGAACCTTTTGAGTTTAGTCGTCTTTGCTTGTTACGAAGTCGCTGTTGGTATTTGACCACGGGCAAGATCGTAAAATTCCGCCCGCTCAGGTAACCAATCAGATTGCAGGATTCGTTTCATCTTGCCCGCTCGCGCGCCAAAGAAAAAGTAATAAGAGATATTTCACCACTGATTTGAACGCCTGATGATAAGACATATTTCATGAAATACGCCATGACAGTCCCTGTGTTGATTAATAAACCTGATGATAACAAATATTTCACAAAGTGCACCACGACATTCCTTGCATTGATTTATGCACGTGATCAAAAGACATGGTTTACAAGATATTTCCCGAATTACACTACGACATCCCTTCGGAGATCAACACCCGTTATAAACGATATTTTGCGATATCTTGCGATATTAGCCCCTGATGTATAGTTCTCTATTAAGACCGGCGCTTCTTGTGAAGTTCTATACACCTCATTTATAGTTAAACTACGAAACTCACTGCATTGGTACAAAAAGCAGAAGAGTAAATGTTTTTCAATAATTTTCCGCGGAATTTTTTGTAATGATACAAACACTAGTGGATAAGATATACTTTCCGATTATATCACAGCACTATTAAAAATGTAATAATAAATAAGCTAGATTTATTTAGTGTTTATGGGGATCAATAAGATTTGTTGAGACTTAACCCAGGAAAAAGCTACCAAGCTCTGATTAATTGGGACAAGACAATTGGAAATAATTCCGTGTTATACCACTAGAACCTTTGCGCTGTTAGAAATGATTTATGATAAAAGATCTTTCCCGAATTCCACCACAACCCTACCTGCGATGATACAAACACCTGTTGATCAATAAGAGATTGTTCTTCTGTTTTATACCGAGGTTCTTCCCCGAACGAAACCACGACACTTTCCGCAATGAAATCTTTTTCTAAAGGTTCTACTGTGTTTAATTTGGTAGCTATAGAAACCAACGGTTTTGTGAGTTTCAAACCTGCGTTCCATTTGCGCGCGCAATAGAAATTCAGGTCTGCCGTTCAAGTACTGGAAATCAACTGCGGGAAAAATTTCTGACGACAAGAAATGGGATACGTTGTTGAAATCTATTAAAAATCTTATCAAAACAAGTAAAAAATCACAGCTAACACAGGTTTTGGGAGAAAATGTCAAAATCTGCTGAAAATCTTCTCTTCATAATTTGCTAGAATGAGTATTGAGTCTTGTTCATTTTTGTTTATTAGCTTCGCCATAAGGCTAGAAAGTCTACACACAGCGTTGCTCCAATTACAAGATCCCCTTATGAATAAAACGAAATATTGCTACATTATAACTTAAAAATAATATCGAAAATAGAAAACCACTGCTAATACCTAAAATTGTCAACTTACTCTAAAAAACTTTCAACTTAAGATTTACGACTAGCAGCTTTCAACTATCAGATAACAGCTACCTCTTCATAATATAACTTAGCAAAGTGTTCTTGGCATGGCTCGAAAACACGTGGAAACAAGATATTCCAAGTGAAATAAAGTATCCAGATGTAGAGTGCTTGTTATAAATTCTTAAAAGATTATTCCAATTGCTAAGGAGGCGCATAGCGCTGAGTTTGCCATAAATCATCTCATACTCAACAAGCGCGGATGGAATAGTTAATTTATCAAATTTCGCGAGTTTTCCAAGTCTATCGATACTTGAAAATGATAGCTAAAATTTATCCCGAACCAAATGTTAGCTTTGCAAAATTACAAAGCCAGTTATTCGGTATGTAAGCTGATAACCGAGATTGAAAATTTAATAAATATAATTAACCACAAATAGGTTCGGAATTCGGGGGGTACTTGAAGCGGCTTTCTTCTTATTAGCTTTTCAAACATAGAGAGCAAAATTGCTTCGAGCTGATTGGATAACAGCGGGGGCATTTTTTCTTAATTCAGGGCAAAATTATTTAGCGCTGATTGGTCGCTGGTTTCCAAAGGTTTTCAAAAATGTCTAAACATTTGCAAACACCTCCGAAGATTTTCCGAATTTTTTAAAAATCATAGAAATGCTTTAGAAACGATTTCAAACCTCTTCCGAGGATTTCCGAATGTTTTCAGAGGTTGCAAAGATTCTGTTTCATCTGGGCGCTGGCCCCCAATAATTTGGTGGTGGGGGGGATATAAATAGAATAGAAAATTAAATTTTTAATCTACAGTGTTTCATGGGTGGTGTTCCTCTTAACTTTCTCGCCACTACATGTGCGGGTGGTTTTCCTCTTAACTTTCCCGCCACTACATGTGCGGGTGGTGTTCCTCTTGACTTTCCCGCCACTACATGTGTGGGTGGTGTTCCTCTTAACTTTCCCGCCACTACATGTGCATCAAGCGGAATTGGCGCCATATGGTTGTAGGGTACAATCTTACAAAAATTGCTTTATTCCATCCTTTCAATATAGCTTACCATGGTCTCCATTATGAAAATTCCGGTCATAGATCAACTACATGATACCAACAATCCTGAACATGTGACAAAAAATTGACCCTTTTGCAAGCTGTTTTGATTTTTTTAAACTGGAAACTGTTGCCCTGAATAGAGAAATTGTTTGATTATGGTTCTCTTTGCACGTTTGTTTTACTATACATGTTATTATTAAGATTGAAAAACCAAGGGTGTGTTTCTTTGGGAAAAATTTCTAATCAAGATTCTGAATCTAATAAGGCGTTTTTTCGTTTCTTTGGTAAAATAAATTTGCTCGCGACGAGAGTTGAATGGAATAATCTGAACCTTGATTTTTAAGCCTGGGACACACTAGGCAATTTTAAGCGCCGATCGCAGCGAATTTGATTGCCTGTGAATGCAAGCAAATTTTTTTAGCAGTGCATGGAGGCACAAAAAGAATTCGTGGCACATTGCGGCCAATCATTTTGAGACAAAATTAGAAAGCAATATAAAAACCGAGTTTTATTCAATTTATGCTCTTTAGCAGCAAATGAAATATAGAAAAATCTTTGCCAGTTTATTTTTTTTACTGCAACTGCACAAATGGTATAGTACTAAAGAAATTTCTATTTCCCCAGAGAGATAGAAAAGTGTTTGAAGGCAAATACAGTACTCGCTAAAAAAAATCTTTTCATTATTTTCTGTTTTCTGTTTTCTATAAGACGGAGAATAATATAAGAAAGGCTGAAAGACTTCGTTGTAAGTTCGACTTTGAGGGAAAAGTTCTAGTTTTAGCTTGAATTTTAAACTTTTACCCAGAAAGTCTACACTTGGTTGGCACGATAAATTAAACGTAGTTCTAACCGCGAATTATCAGTTTGACAACGAGGAATAGTGTATGGAGTATTTAGCGACTGTAACCCCGTCTTCTGGGTCAGTAAACAGTCTAACATACCAGTAACGGCGCTGCGCGCCAGCGGGGGAAACAGTTGCCATCGACAAGCGCAGGACACAACAGCCCGCCGGCGACCGATTCCTCCGCCAAAGTACCGCACACTGAGCGCCAATTCAGCTTTTACCACAGCACAAAATCAATCTGGGTTTCGCAAGGGCGCTCGTCGCAAAGCGAAAGGGAATTTTCTTTTCCAAGATGGCTGGGTGAAGTATACCCAATTATAAATCTAAGCCAAGAAACAGCAAATGTGGAGGCAATTACAAGAATGTTAGAAGAAGAAGTTGGATTGACGGTCAATGTGCTGCTGGTTTTACGGATCATGCAGAGCGACTCGACAAAAGGCGTGTAGCTTAAGATAATTTTTGCCTGTTTCGTATCATGCTTTATTATGACTACTTGAGTATTTTAATGTTAGGTGAAGAACAAATCTTCGACATCTAACCAGAGTGAAAATTTAAAAAAAATAAACAGGAAATAGAAAATAGAAGACAGAAAATAGGAAACAGAATATGGAAAATAGAAACCAGAAAATAGAATATAGTGAAATTCTTTTTATTTTATTTAGCGAGTGTTTGCCTTAACACTTTTCTATTTCTCTTGGGGAAATAGAAACTTATTTAGTATTATACTGTTTGTGCAGTTGTAGTGAAAAAAAAATAAACTGGCAAATATTTTTCTATATTTCTTTTGCTGCTAAAGAACATAACTTGAATACTACTCCGATTTATGCTTTTTAATTTTGTCTCAAAATAACAAAATGACTTGGCCGCAATGTGCCACGGAGTTTTTCTTGCAATTCTTGCTGTTCGTCCGCCATTTCGAAAGTCATGAGATAAAATCACAAAATTGGATTGGCTTATTGCACAGGCAATTTTGCTGCGACGAGCATACAAATTTGCATGAAGGGGCACACTGCGAATGTTAGATATCGGCGATATTAAGCGCCAGTCGCTGTGATCAGCGAGCTTCGCTTCCGCAGGCTATCACAGTAAGTAAGTGAATCTAAGCGAATTTCGCCATTCGCTACGATCAGCGTATAAAATTGCCTAGTGTGACCCCGGCTGTAGGATTAATGGATTTTGTGTTTCTTTGAGAAAGTATTTCGAAAAAGACATGTGGTAAGCGGTCTTCGCGCTAAAATATTTTATGCTGTCTTAGTGGGAAAAAGCCCTTTTTGGGTCTTTCATTTCTTTCGCTGAATGGAACCTGCGATTAACCCCTTTTCGGATTTTTTTTGTTTTTGCACAACAAAACATCCGTGTAATCTCACTCAACAATCTAGTTTTGGATTTTGCCAACGAAATGCATCCTAGATTTTAGAAAGACAGCCTAAAGAAGCTAACGGAAGGTTAGACGGTTTGTGAACGCACTTGTTTCGTTGTGAGGAATAAAGATGTAAAACTTTACAACATATTTCCTGTCTATAGCTATTGCCTACTTTTGCGCTATCAATATCAGGGACCTTAAGCGAGGGGACGGCAAGTCGACAACAACGACGGACCTTGCCTTTTTCTATCATGTATCAACTAGCTTACTTTCTTTTGTCCGAGTTACGCTTTGTGAACAGAATTTGAAAAGATGAAAGTGTTTTTCCTAAAGGTAAATGAAACCTGGAAAATTTTCTGTAGGTCGTTTTTGCAGACGCAAAAAGTTCAAACTTCAAAGTTCAAATTTTCAAGACAACGGCATGCATGTCGCCCGCACGGTACTATCAAGCGCGCAGCTATTGTATCCAGTATTGTTTTCTGTCGCTGTCGAAGGCGTTGGTGTCCTCGTTGCTATTGAGCCTTAAAAATGTAAAGCTAACTGATAAATGTTTGTCGTAAAGTAGTTTGAGCTACTAAGGTATATACAAAGTGTCTTACCTACTTACCTTTGTACGCGCTGACTTTAGCAAGTTTGGAGTATCTAATTTACCATTATCGAAACAAACACTCAAAGTAATCTTACTCGCTGAAGATTTCAGTGAGATGTGTTTGTTACGTTAAATAATTATTCTATTTCAACTATGACGTCAGAGAAGTAATAAACTAAATGAACAAATTGACTAGCTAGCTGTACAGTATTTAGTAGCCAACCGATTTGTCTTTACAAATCCCAAAATGCATTAAAAGTTACTTCATTCAGTAATTAACCAACTTTGTTGTTTTCAACGGCAACGGTTATCGAATTTACGACCATCCTACGTTGAAATTAGTCAGTTTATCAGAACTGTTTGAGGACAAAATTTCCGCTTGCACGCGCAATCCAATACGCAAAAGATGGCACATTGTACAATTACCCATACTTCCTAGCGCTCGATAAAAACGCAAAATCGACACACAAAGTGTTTTTAGTACAAGGAAGAGTGTTACTAACTATTATCTTCCTCAAGCTTCTTTTATCGGTGTTAGGTTCGCAGGGCATTATGATAAAATGTACAATCGCCTAGTTTCTTTTTCGGAATGGTTAGGGTCGTAGGCAGACTCCAAATTTACATGGCGACAAAAACCTAAAATGAAATGGTTGCTATATTGTGAAAAGTTGATGTTGCGAAACCTTATATACAACGAACTAAAAACAACTGTACCATACGTTTTATGCAAGCTTATTTTTATTCTTTTCTTTAATTAATACAAAGGAAAAGTATAAATAAAAACAACAAAAAGACACATCCGGTCCAATGTTTTAGGGGGAATTTGCCCCATGCCAGCTTAGCACTGGTTTCGCCTCTGGGTTGTGTAGTTGTGACGAATTAAAAAAAAAAGGCCTTCTGGGCTTATGAACCCACTGTGTTAAAAAATTCAAAGTTTTCAAGTGAGGGATTATTGGTTCGGAGTCCTCCAAGCTTTACGGGTAGGAAGAAAAACACAGCAGCTCCGAGGAATTAGGGGGGGAGGGGAGGGGGAAACGAACCAGGTATTAAAAGGAAAACTGGTAATGGCCAATTAAAATACCGTAAAATCCCTGTTTAAAACCTCCGGATATAAGCCCACCAGAATATAGGATCCCATCAAAAAACTTATTTAAAAACTATAAATAGTGAAATATGAATGTAAAAACATCGTTCTAAAATATGAATGTAAAAACATCGTTCTAAAGACGACCTGGAACGTACATTATTAATACTGAATCGAAGGCTCAAGTACAATACCGTAAAAATCCCACTTTAAAGCCCTGGGCTTAATGAGATAACTTCCGATGATACATTACTTTTAGTTGGTTGTGCGTCACAACAAACGGGTAAGTTATTGTTCAAAAGCATTTATAAAACAACTGAAACGGAACAGTATATGTAGATCAAAAAACTTCACTGAAGAGATTTCTCCGGCTTTGCTTGAAGACGATCCATAAGGGTCGGGGTTTTTAGCTCAAGGTGGCACACCCCTAGTTACCCAAACACTATACCCCCAGCTACTGCCAAGTGCGATGCACTATTGACAACGCTAGCTTGCGAATTGAAAACCAAAGCAATGGCAGAGAGGCGTCCAAACTTGCTGAAACAATAGATAAAATGCACGAATGAGGCCGAGGTGAGAAAACTTAATTACTCATAAATCAATGTATTTCTGTAATTTCACCACGCCAATAAAACCTCCGTACCAAGCCTTTTACATTACAGCAATGCATACAGGGCACAAGTTGCGCCTTCTTCCAATCGGTATCATTTTTATTTTGTTAACCTTCTGATTTATTTTTTGATTTTATTTTTTGTATTTTGTGCGCCTGTAATTGTAAATGTTGCGTGTGTCGCAATCTACAGTTACAATTGTTTTTCGTACTTTACAAATACTGTGCCCACTCTCCTAAATTGTTCTGTAGTTGGTACAGGATTTAATGGAGCCGAAATGCACACAGTTTGGGAATTCTGCTGAAGAACAACAACTGTTTCGATATTTTCAATTTCAGCAACATTTTAATACATCTCTGTAATTGTTTACTGCCTATTTTTAATGTTTTAATATTAAAATACTCTCAACAAGAGCCTGGGCTGCCTGTGGCATGGGTGATTGAGACGATAGACAGTGCTGATTTTGTTTCTTTTCGCACAAGAACTAAACACTTTACCACTTCAATTTGTTGAAATTGTAGGTTCTTGAAAAGAGCTTGCTAAAAAAAATTCTCTCTTTCAGTCGGTGCAATGAGCATGCGTATTGCGAAGGTCATGACGTC
>JAOBRD020410254.1:0-19192 GCA_027575215.2 Hydrozoanthus sils | reverse complement strand
TATGATAAATAAATTATCGTCGCCGTGAGATGATGGGAAAAGCTGACGTTTCGAGCGTTAGCCCTTCGTCTGAGCATGAATATAGTTGTGAGCGGTATATATTGGACTATCTAAGACCCTCAATACCAGAGTCAACTGTAAGTCATTGGTAAGCGCCTTTGAGAATCTACCTATGGAAATGGCGCTACATAAATGCTAAACATTATTATGATTATGATTATGATTATGATTATGATTATGATTATGATTATGATTATTATTAAGGGATAAGCCCAAATAAAGCACTGGTTTTCTTAATGCACCGTAAGGAAAACTTACCAGCTGTTTAACTATCACCACGATTTAGGGAGCTGGTTTCACTAAGAGTGGTACAGATGAGGCCACAGCTTTGCAAAAATTTCCTTTTCCAACCAACAAATTGTATGCTAGATTTTTTAATTTTAATCCTCTACTAGTTACCGGTACTGACGAGCGCTGAGAGTTGTGGGTAGAAACACAAGTCAGCGTCTTTTTCATTACGGAATATGTAAGTGTATCTTTTTAGACGTGCAGTCTACTGTGGTAAGGGATTACGACGCGATATTATTTCGAAAACAGCATAGAATCCTTTTAATCCAGTGTTATTTTTTCCCTGGTTCTAGGAAGCGATGCCAATGAAGCCGAGTTGTGCCCCCTTAAGTTACCTCCTCGTAAGTTTGGTTGTAATTTCGGTATATTTCATGGGCGGTGGAACCAAAAAAGTATTGGGGAGGGGGCACAATGGAAATTATAATAGGTCATTATAAAACCTGAAATTCCTATTCAAAAGTTTGTAGCCAGAGAATTATTGTGCCCCCCTGCCCTGGTTCCGCCGCTCATGTGTTTTTACTTCATTTTATGTTGTGAAACTGTTCAGTTTATGAGTATAATGCAGATTTTGTTTTCTTTTTATGTTTTTATGCTGGATAAATTTCCTGCAAAAAAATCCTAGTTTAAAGTAAAAATTTATAAGTGAATCCCTTTAGTAACCAGCTTCGCCCTTATTTGAGCCAGAGTCTATGAAATCTGCCTAAATGTGACAGCCTTTAGCTCCCAGGGCAAATTTTGAAAAACAATCCAAGCTCGCATACCTCCCACATAAACACTTCTACCCTCTTAACGTTTATTTGTTTCTGTTAATCTCAATGACTCTTTCCAACCAAATTAACGAGTTAAGCGAAACTAACTTTAATTTAGTTTCTGTTGGCATGCTGTGTTTCGGTAGTATTCCTGGACAATGGTTCGTCAGGAGCTCACGAGTTAACCTTACGCGAGTACCAGAAAGAACTTGCTGCTCCCGCGCTGGAGGGACGAAACACCATCATCTGCGCTCCCGCCAACAGTGGAAAAACTTATGTTGCCATTCATATTGCGAGAAACCATTTGGAGAGCTACGCTTCTGTAGAAGGTAAACAGTCGTTTGTTTGCTGGTGGTATAAGGCGCATATTATAGGGAAAGAGTTTTCATGGTATGAAGGGTAAAGACTTCCCTGGTATAAATGGAGCAACTTTCCTGGTATGAAGGAAAAAACGTTCCTGCTATGACAGAGAAAGAGAAAATTTTAAGTGGCTTATGTTAATGGCTGTCGCACAAACGCGGTGTCAATGCTTACGTCACACAGTACCTATAATGTCTATTGCACAAATATTTTAAATTGTCCATCAAAGAGAATAAAAAATCTGCAAACTTGGCATGCATTGTATGATTATTTTAAAACTGATTTTACAACACGATGGCTTTGGCGGAAGCAAAGAGTTTTTTGCAACTCAAAACTATGAGCCTAAAGTTTTTTTTCGCCTTTGAAAAAGGCAATGACCATTGAATCCCTGACCTGTGTGCAATGCCCTATTAGTTGGGATTTAAAGCTACATTATTTGAGAACATGTTAAGTTAAGGGTCTCGTGTGTAGCACGAATAACTAAGTGAAGCAGTATAATTAACGTCAAAAAACATGTTCTCATCATTTAAAATGTGCGTTGTAATTGCTTAAAACTAAGACCCAAGGTCCTTGACGGAATAGTTTTTCCTTTTTTGTACATACTCGTGTTTAGCAAACTCGTCAATTAATTTTCAGCTATAAATTTTTTCTTTATGGAACTGCGCCTTGTCCTCATTGTCGAATTAGGAGGTTTAGTAGTTTATGATCTTCACTACTTTGGGGGAGTTGTAGAACCCAACTGGTATTACGTTCCAATTATAAGTTCTCCGAGGGCCTACAATTTAACGCCATAGTCCGACGTCACGTGAAAGTCTAGCCGTTTTTAGATATTAGAGCAAACGGCCCTATTTGAAGTTTAGGCGCTGGGAATCGAACCCAGGCTTCCCGTGCGGTAGACAGAATCATTAAAAAAATAAGCTAACCAGACGGTGGTATATTTGATCTAACACTTGATGTTCCTATTGAAAATCCGCAGCTAAAAAGCCTAAGATTATCTTCATTGTCAGCACTCTTTCATTGGTGCTCCAGCAGAAAGAACGGTTTGAATATTTTCTCGGTAATGAAAAGTACAGAGTGGCGGATATCTCAGGCGGTAACGCAACCGAAGTGCCATTGGAGTTCCTCCTTGAAAACAACGACGTGATTGTGATGACGGCCCAGATTTTGATCAACGCCTTTCAGAGGAAGAGCGTGAAGCTGACGGACATCACTGTACTGATGTTTGATGAATGTCATCACACAAACAAAGATCATCCTTACAACAAAATCATGGAGAGGTATATGGCATTGAAAAAGCAACCGGGAATGAAACCCGACTCTCTCCCTCAGGTAACAATCCAAGTATTTTTGGCCTTAAACCAATTTGTTAAACTTTTGCAGTCTAAAAAACACATCGCGTACTTGGTGACTAAATCCTCTCCAGGGTCTGTATGTCCGAGAAATATGTTTGAGACTACTGGATCGACCACAAATGAAAATCGGTTGAAAGTGAAGTTTCGAAATTAAATTCGAATAAAACTAATTTTAACCCTCCGAGTAAACGTAGTCTTTTTGTAATAGGGTTTTTTTTGATTAACTGAAAGAAAATATAGGCTGTTAAGTTAGTTGTATTCTTAAGTTTTCTTTCAAAACCAGGCTTACAATTGCTGCTATTATTTTGTTTTTCCATGCAAAGTATTTCTTACATAACATATCAGACACCCTTATAATTTCCTGTAACTTTGTTTATGTATGTAGTAATAAAGTTTTTTAAACTAGTCAATGATTAACCTTTTCAGTACTATATTGTGATGTGCGTGTGTGTGTATAAAATCATTTGTACATAGAACCTGCGCAATGTATACGTAGGGAAATGATTTTAGTTATTATTATTTGTTATTCAACCTTGTTCCAAGTACTTTTCCCAACTCGTGTTTTTTGCCACAGCACAGCATTTCTCGGCAAGTTCTTAACTTTTTGGACAATCAATCAAGCATGGGTAAAAAACAAAGTTGTCCTTCAATTCACTTTGTGTCTCACAATTTTATGAAACATTCTACAGGTGATCGGTTTAACAGCTTCGCTTGGCGTTGGCAAATCAAAAACTATGTTAAAAGCCAAAGAACACATTCTGACGCTTTGCAGCAACCTTGACGCAGAACTAATATCCACTGTAAAGGAAAATGTCGAGGAACTGCGAAAAAACGTCAACCTTCCCGAGAGCAAGCTTTATAGTGTTAAAAAGGCAAAGGGTTCCAGGTTTGAGACGGTGATAGGTAAAGTAATGGAAGTCATTGAGAGAAAAGTGGGAGCAAGTGCCTGTGGAAAACCCCCACAGGGGCGAGGAGGGCAAGACTACCGTCAGTGGGTTGAAACTCTTTATAGTCATGCAGTTGGGGAAGGTGAGTAACGCAATTTTTTTACATTCACGCAGTAACGTCATCCCGACCGCTGTTGCATTATCTGCCAGGGGAATCGCAAGAAGACTTTTCACGCTAGTGTCCTGGCAGACAGAGGAATCTTATTTCGAGTCTCCGGTGCCGCTTCCTTTTTGAACCTACGATCCATAACTGAAATACAGGCCCGTACTCAGAACAAAATATTAACCCAGGCAGTACGTGGGAGAGCCAATCAAAGACGCGAGCGAATCCTAGGGGATTCGGGGGCATGCTCCCCCAGAAACGTTTCGGAAAATTGTATCCTTAGAATCGATTAGAATGCATCAAATTAATAAAACTGTTTATTCCGAATATACACATTTATGCTCGAGCAACTCGTTGGGAAAGAAAAAAATCATGAGAAATCATACGAGCCAGGAACTTATCCAACCGACACAGAATGCATCGATTTAGTAACTTCCAAATCTTGAACATAGAAACCTTCAATTTGAAATATATCGCTCAGGCCGTCGACATAGAACCTCACAGATTGAAAACTGGCGGTAAAATTCATGTAAACGAGATGCCTTTGTCGTTAAAATCAAATGGCTGCATTTTTAAATTACTTTCGAAACCGCTTTGTGTAAACTGACGCGACGCTTTTTTCAATTTTGACTGAATTCTATTTTTCAAAATTACTTGCCTCGGTTGGCCTCAAGGTGGCTAAAGCAGCTTAAAAAGCTACGTAAAATCACAAGACGATCAATGAATAATTGTGTTAACTTAAAAGTAGTGTTCTAGCTTGTTTCCACTAATGTAGTGGTGTTCCATGCGTTCCATGTAGGATATCTCGAATTCGTTATTAAACTGTTTCATAGCTTATGTCATTTGCACATTTTCCACCTTTTACTAGATTTTGCACTCATGAATAGTTTTGAGCTTATCACTTTGCCGTCAAGGTGTTATCATGACATTATCTATGATATTTGTTTGCTTTTAGCCGATCGCTTTTTAATTACGTTTGCTGAACAGCTGAGGGAATACCACATTTCTCTGACAATTTACGATTCGACTCGTCTGAAGGACGCAAGAAGACGCCTGAGGTAAGTATGCTGTGTCTAAATTGTGCTCGTTTTACGTAATTTTAGAAAATTTGATTAGCTTGAAACGAGGCTTCAAAAGACAAACTTTCGATCTCAAATCCTATAAATAAATTTCATTTCTTACAATTAAATAAAAATCACTTTTAATGCCAAATTTGAAATTTTAGCACCCTAATAGGTTGACTATAGGCAAAAGGAATCTTTCTTGAATCTACTAATTACCCCCACTAAATATCTTGAAGGGAATACTTTGAAAGGCTGGACGAAAGTAAGTTCATCGATATTGACAAGAAATTGAAAGGGCTATATAGCCAAGCAGACGATGTCCTTACAAAGTACGTCGAAGAACATGGCCAACCCCAGAACCCAATGCTGTTGAAGTTGAAGGAATTGATTGTTTCGTACCACACTCCTGTCGAACAACCGCATTCCTACGACAGAGAGAGAAGCAATAAATCTGAAACAGACAAAAGTGAAACTGCCATTGGTCCTACAGCAAGTGACGATGCGGCTAAGGATGACGTAATCAAGGTTGAATCGGCTGAAATTGATAGCGGAGAACTGCCAAAGAACAGAGGAGATACTGATAATGGCGAATCTGAAACAAACAAAAGTGAAATCGTCCAGCATCCTACAGCTGGTGACGGTGCTGCTAAAGAGAACGTAACCATGGATGAATCAGTTGATAGTAGCGGAGAACTGCCTAGGAACGGAATAGATGCTGTCAATGGCGAATCTGCTAAGAAAGTCGATGCACCAAATGTGAATTTCGATGGGAGGAAAGAGAGTCTTCAGTTGAGTGCTGCAAATGAATGTGATTTCCAGGTGCCAAATTGTGGTAGTAACTTTAGTGACGAAAAGCAAGAAGCTACAAGCTCTGGAAGCTCTTTGGAAAGAACGGGGGAAGAAGAGAAAACCGAGTCTTGTATAGTTAGTGGTGCATCAACTGTGGAAGATCCTGAAACTTCTGACAAGAAAGACGAAAACAATGAGAGTAAAATCAGCAATCAAAAAGATACAAATCAGGAGAACCAGCCAAAGGGAATCATCTTTACACAAACACGAGAATCAACCGCAGTGCTAGAGGATTGGGTCCTAGAGGATCAAGACTTAGGGCAACTTGGAGTAAAACCTTTGCGTCTTCTTGGGGCTGGCGACGGGAAAAGTGAGCAAAATTTTTTTCTATTTGAAACTCTTTCAATATATTTTTAGATGACAGTCGTGGGTTCGCTCACCATGAACGTTTATCAAAAAACCTCAAAGTGATTAATCTTTTGAAGGCCAGCTAAGCCGAACAAAATACCATTTAAACAATCCTCAGTTTAAAGTCAATAATAAGTACTAAAGATTCCCAGTTAAATTTATTTATTCTTAATGCAAGTTTACTGTGTACTTCTTCATTAATCATTTATCTACCGTATACCTTTAAGAAACTTTTCAAAATTCACTATCAAGACTGCGACTTGACATACTTTAACAGATAATTCTACCAAAACAATCTGATACTAGATATAAATAAAAACTACCACTATAGCTATGTCGGAATATTAAAATAGTATAGATATTTCAACGTTTAAGGATATTAATTTTTACTGTTTTTCGTACGAATTAACAGATGGAATGACGCATAACGAGCGGGACTCAGCGATAGAAAAGTTCAGAAACGGTGATATCAACCTTATCATTGCAACCACCGTAGCGGAAGAAGGCCTGGACATCAAAGCATGTAACTACGTTGTTAGGTATAACATGACTGGCAACGAAATATCAAGCGTGCAGTCACGTGGTCGAGTACGTGCTGATATGGGAGAGTACAATGTGCTCGCAGGCGCAACTTCTGGGGTTCTTGAGCGTGAACGCTTAAATCAATTTAAGGAGTTGTTGATGTCAAGTGCTCTTGATGCCGTTCAAAGCCTATCAATGTCCGAATATGCAGCAAAGGCAAGTTGGGTTTTACTTCTAGCCTCATGTCACAACCTAAGAAAAACATTACACGTTGTATGACTACAATTCAATAAATGTAGCATTTCTCACAAAGGTAGGAACTGACTCACAAGGCAGAAGCGAATTGTCTGGTTTGATTTCAGTCTATTTACTGAGATGTCAAATAGCTGAGAGTTTACTATATATTCATTCACAACCTCGTACCCAGGCTCATTTCACTTCCGTGAAGTGAAAGAGCCTGGGTGAAAGGTTAATTTTAACGTTGGGCTCAGTACTGGTGTTCTTTAAAGACAACAGTTCTGATAAATTACAATAAAACTACCAAAGTTAAAGACGTTCTATAAATGTGTTTTCCATTTCCCTTGTAAGTTTTCCTGTCTCTTGCTAACTTTGACTCAAACTTTTGAAACAAAATTGACTCTCAGGCTGAGATCTGTTGCCGTCGAGCGATTAAGCAAAAGCCACTGGCTTGGGAGAATGGGCAACCACTCCCAGCGTAACGACGATAAATAAAGCTATAGTTTAATAATAGTTTAACAGTTTAACTCTGTCCGATAATCAGTTTAAAGCCAGACTTAAAAAGTGATTGTTATCATATTCTTAACCAGAAGCAAGAAAAAAACTTTCTTTGGCTTCTGAAAAACAGAATTAACAAAACAGTGAAAAACAGTGAATATTAATGTTTTGAAAATGAAAGTGTTGTGAGTTCACGGTATTTTATATTGTTGTGTTATCTTGTATTTTACGTTAAAATAGAAACATAATTTGCAAGACAGAGCCATTCGCAAATGTCAGCTACGAGACGGGATCAAGTGCCAAGAAGCAGTGTTCCACTCTCGAGACATAAGCTTCCACTGCCGCAAGTGCAACCAGTTTGCGTGTCAAGCACATGAGATAAAGCGAATCCAGGACACTTTCCACGTGGTCCTCTCAAAGGACTTCTTGGAAAAGGTACGTGTTTTTGATTAAGATTTTGCTGCTATAGCATCCCTTTTGAAACTGTTGTTATTTTTTTACTTTATTTTTTGTTATGAAACTGATTGAGAACCTACTTTATAACACCCACAAATCATTCACGATATATATGTCTTAATATTCGAGTGCGAGGTCTGTCCGGCAAAATATTTGCACCGAGTTATTTCACGGTACAGATCGAGCGTAGACCGAGGTCTGTGCGAAAGACCAAGGGTAATTAAAATCCTGCTTTAATACATCTACAAACCGATCGAACTGATTATAATCCTGGATGAATAAACTATCAACACTTCGATTAAGTGTTGTAATCGAAGTTGTTTGATTCCATTTTACCCATTGTTTTAGGAGATTTCCATTCATTCAACAACCAGAGACTGATAGAATAGAATTTGCCTGTTAGTGAAAACATTTAGCTTTTATCCAGCGGATAGCTTTGAACTCTTTTAACAACCAGGCCCTGCTTAGGCAACCACAAATTGATTAAAGTTTTATTTAACAGCATATGTAAACTGACCAATAGCTTGCTTTCGAGCATTCCTATACTGATCAAGAACTAGCTGCTAAGTTCAGCAGTGCAACAGTCCAGCTAAGTTCAGCTGTAAACCAGATAATTGATGGTTTTAATGAAACTTCCCTTTTTTCCCAACAGGCCGCAATAAAAGAGCATCCTAACCCTAAAACTATTGACGGCGTTACAAAGAAAGCCAAACTGCACTGTGGTAACTGCAACGAGGACTGGGGCGTTACAGTTATCACTGACGGAATTGAACTTCCATGCATTAAAGTTTCGAGCTTTGCACTGCGATCTGGTGGCGAGAATGAAAGGGGAAAGATGTACAAGAAGTGGTCCTTATGTCCTTTCAGAGTTGAGGAAATCGACCTCGCTGACATTGCTGCTGACAGGAATGGTGGGAGCGAAGAGAACGCTGAAGATTCTTGGGATATGGACTTTAACTGATTGCGCAAGATGAACACTTACATGTCACACTCAGAAGTGCTAAATTGTTTTGCCTTATTCATCAATTAATTCATGATTTTTTGTCTCTTAGGCTCTTTTAGCGATAAGACAAAGACGCAAACGTGTTACACAGAATATACCGTCGACTTCCCTGAGGTTGTCAATGTAACAAAGAGTTGCTCGGTTCCGCTACAGATAAAGAATCAATTTATTCAAGGTTTTCGCACGTTATTGTACTCATTACGGTTTCAACAGATGAATTTTGAAATTTTACTTCAATCTGTTCTGGAACATAAAGAAACCAGTGTGGATGAAATATCAGTTTATATCAGTTGCCATCCCTTAGGGTTATAGCTAAGTGCTACTTTAAGCTTTTTGAAACATTTCAGCACCATAACAAAGAATGCGATTATTGAGAGAAACGATTTGGTTTTTTGGTTGATTTATTGTTTAGAAATACGAAGAAAGTGTGAAGTTTATCTAAATTCAACATAGGCAGCACATAACAACTTTTGCCCAGTTGCTCAAACCAGCTTTGAGCTTTTAAGGGAGTCAGAACAGATACTTTTGGAAGTTAAGTATGTTGATACAAGCTAAGAAATGTGTTTTTGTGTTTATCAAGTCCCGACTTTCTATTTATAATTGTTCTTAAGTACAAGAACAGGTAAAAGAAAGTAGGGAATTGATAAACACTCGCAAGGGTTTGCTTTAGATGCATATAAGGCTGACAACCCATTTAATACCAAAACACCAGCGAATAATCCTCAAAATGCTTGTTTAATTTAAACTGCAATCCAATAACCCAAATACATCGGCTAGTTTAACAAAACCTTACACTGCATCAGCATAGGTCTCACAAAATTTAGCTTTATGTTTGTTTGTTTTGTTTCTGTAGCCGTTCTTTAAGGGATCGTCGAATTCGGCTTTACAACAATCTTGGTCTGAAATAGTACTTTTGCTAAGCATATGCCCATACAGCAATTCCAGATTTATAATAAATTCTTTCCGTTTTATTAACGCCGAGCAATTCATTTCGACCCTTCCACGGTTTGAATTTCCCGCGCCCCGCCATTTTGAAATGTGAAGTGTTTTGGTTGCAGTGCCAGTCCCCGTCTCGTTCATTGTGGTTGTATTGAGCGAGGACTGGACTGCAACCGTAACAACTTCACATTTCAAAATGGCGGCGCACGGGAAAATTATCAAAACAAATTGCCTAGCGTTAGTTACATACACAGAATTATCACTTTTGAGTTGTTCATATTGCTGCAGACTTAACAAAAGTTTTATTTGAGACCAAGAATGTTGTAAAAGCTAATAATCTCTTTAAGAAAATCAAACTGAATTTTAGCTTTGAAACCAGAACAAGCCAATGATATGAATAAATTTGTAGCTAGCTAGGAAGAGGAACTAACGGCGGGTACCAAAAGTTAGAGGAATTTTAATTTTTCTCAGTATCAAAATAGTGATTCCAAGCATGCTTCAAATTTTAAATCTGGGTCCACAATGGACCATTTTAACGCTAGCATGCCGTCGCAAAAATGTGTTCAGTTTATCGAGAAAACGAGTAGGGAGCCAATTTCAGCACATTAATATTAGTAAAGCTACAAAAGTTCATAAAATTGACCGCAAATTGAAGGAGATAAGAAGGTTTGAAACCGGGTAATTTTTCAATAAAAAGTATAGTTGACAGGCATCGACAGCCTCGTTTCCATGTTTTTAAAAGTTAAGTGGTGCTTTATATAGCGCCTTTTCCATATGAATGCAAAAAGGCGCTTTACCACCAGCGGACTCGAACCTTTTATAGACACCTCGGGAAGCCGCTTCAAAGCAGTCCATGTATGCTGTTACTCATTTTACCGACCTCGGAAGGATGGAAAGCTGAATAGCGGGAAAGGTCACCTAAACATTCAACCCTCGACCAGGCCGAGGATCAAACCAGGGACCTCAGGATTGGGAGGCAGAGATGTTACTACTGCTGCGTCTTCCCGATACTTTCTTCTTTAAAAACAAGGGCAGAAGATCAAGTTTCAAAACTTTGTATCTATATCAGTTTTTGGGACATGTTTACGAAACATTGCAATTTTGCAAATACTGATGCGCTGAATACGGCACTGGCCATGGTTTGAATTTGCTATAATTAATATATTTTGCGTGAAAATATTAAAGTGTAAAAGTATGAAAAAAAAATAAAATTGTACAGCTACAGCTAGCATGAGGCTAAATTTATCAATACACTCGTTTGCTATTACCAATAACTATTGCTCGGTAAGAAAACTTTCGTTAAAACGTTAAATAAGAAAATACAATGGATCAAATACCTGAAATTGCAAGAAAAATTTTTATGTGTAACTAGTGGATTTTAATTTTTGATCAAAATTCCTATCTTTTGTTGAGTTCATAAGGGCACAAATTTCTTGTATAAATATTACATATCATGTTTTTCGTTATCACAAACCCTGTTGTTATTACATATCGTGTTGATTCTTATTTTAAATCTGGTTGATATTACAAATCCTGATCTTTATTACAAATCAAGATGCGAGTTTTATATATTTATATTGAGAGCTCAAGATAAATAAGAGGAAAGAAGTCTCCATAAGGGTAGATTGTTTTGCGGAACTGATAATTTCAAGTTCGAAATTACTAGTAAGTACGCGTTGCTAATGTTGATCCTTGTGATATTTTATTTTTCCTCCTTTTTCGATATCATTATCAGGTATAATCGCATTGTATGAGAGAGAAGTCTTACTAATAAGACTTATACTCTCTTAATTTCTGAAACGAGTATAAAATATTTAATAGCTAGACTGCATTATCACAATAAACAGGACAACAGAGTAGGTGGTGGGCATCTCATTTATTCATGGCAAATGTCTGATAGCAGGGTATAATGTAGATATAGCAATATATGGAAAACACATAGTGTTTGAATGGGTGTAGACTATTGATATTGCCGTCACTCAACGGCCACTTTTCATGTTTATAGGTAATATGGAAGATTCGCAAATAGACTTAAAACGTCCGTTTTATTTAGTAATTTATGCTTTACTTTTGAAACTGTAAATTTACGCCGAGTACAAGTGTACTGCAGAAGAGATGCCTGTGAGTGATAAGTTTCGTTTTGTTCTGAGATCAAAAGGCGAAGATGCTTATCAAGTACTACAGCGCAATGAATGTAATTCAGGCTCTAATGAAAGAATAGGTCCCTTTCAAAAACTTATTAAAACTGCGATAACAAGCCTTTCTTGACCGTTACTCAAAACAGGTTTCGATTTTGGTCTTGAAAACAAATGAGTTTAGTTTAAGAGCTGGATCACATCGATACAATGCTGTAACACCATCGAACGGTAATAATATATATAAAAAAAAACATGACAGTAGCTTTTTGGGGTTTTTCGTTTGTTTCCATAGTTCAGACTCATTCAAAGCCAAATGATAAACTTCAACACTCAAAATACTGACAAATGAAAATTAAAATGACTCTTTTAATAAAAAATAGCCAACAGGATGCCGAAAAACAAAAAAAAATGAACGGTTGACTTGTTTCGAACAAGGACAGTCAAAAACAGCCGCTATTGGTCAAAGAAAAAGCTGACTTTCATAAGCATTGTTTAGCATAATACCAAGTGTGCCATTCAGTGTAAAGGTAAACATTATTCATTGTATTATATACCAGGCCTACGAATACAGCTGGTTTATATAATTATTAATATACAATAACACAACTTTTTTGTATAACTACACCTGCAGTTTTTTTCTCAGGACCACTAACTGCACCTGATCCAGTGTGGGATCCACAGTCTAGGGTTTTTTTCTGTTTGTCTCGTATAGTCAAACACAATGAGAGGACCGCCATATAGTGTTATACTGGTAACACACACTACCGTTTTACATTCGTGAAAGTAAGGAAAATATCTTGTTGTTGAGTGAGTATTTTAGGCCCTTTCTACACGTATCCTGATATTTTTGAAAACGGAGGTTTTTTTCTCCGTTTGCACCTCCCGTTCACATGTATACGGCGTTTTCGGCAACAAATACGGAGGTTTTTGAATACCTTCTCCAGACTGTAGATTTTTAAAAACGGAGATTTATCGTATTCGTGTGGACGCGGATTTTTTCAAACAAGGAGAAAAAAATCTCCGTTTTCAAAAATATCCGAATACGTGTGGACGGGGCTTTATTTTTGGGTTCATGGTTTTTGCAACAATTAATTCCCCTTGTGTCTAGGCCTAGTCTCGAAATTTAACAGTTCATTATTTTATGAACTGTAGTTTCAGCAGCGTAAATTAATTTTGTCTTTTTAAAACACTTTCGCTAAAAACAACTGTCTCCTAATCTCGCTAGCTTTTCTAAAAGGGCTAACTCACGACATAAACATGAAAGAGCAGTATAATAAAGGATTATTTGCTCATTAATAATTGTGTTTGGTTCAAGAAGAAGAAACCGAACTTATCGATATCTCCTTACTTCGCCTTGTTTTAGAAACACATCGGCTTACGAAGCTGATCATGAGGGGGCATTTTTTCTTTGAAGGTTATACACTTTTAGGAGCAACTAGACTTTATTTGCAAAATTCTTGTTACTTTTTTTTTTGACAAGCTGCTCTACTCTTTTAGTTTTATTTTTGATTAATAGCGTCGACATCTTGTCAATAAAACTGATTTTTACTTGCGTTAAACACGTAATAATGTAGGCATGTTTTGAAATCAATCCTTACTTACAGTATATTTTATGTCCCGTATAAAAGGCGCGAGCCCGGGGGTTTCACACGTTCAGTTGCCAATCACCCACCATCGAGTTAACATCTACAAAGGCCTCTGCTCTCTGCCAGCTTTGGCGCGCTTTTTGAATCGCTAGTCTATCAGTTACACAAATATCGGGTTGAAAGTTTTGTTTGAACTAAGATTAGTTTCACTATGACAAGAAAGCCAAAGATATAAATTTTGAAAATTTTCTTCATTCAAGGCTTTTCTCGCGACATTTTAGAAATTTCGACTTGGCCATGTTGCTGGATTTGTCTTCGTGGAAATGTTTATTTCTCGGCTGAGCTCCAAATACAACCAGGCTTCTGAACCTTGCCATGACAGTATTCGGCGCTAAAGTCTGATTTAAATTTATTAGTGTTACATTACTATGAATTATTATCATTATTATTATGAATACATTATTTGCCTATGGTCTTGCGAAGCACGCGGGAATTTCGAATTGGTTTATTCTAAGTTTTATCAGCTGCTCTTCACGACGTACTCATGCCAGTACAAAGGAATTATGCCAATGACTTTATTTACCATAAAAAAATGAAATTGTATCACGATTATGGTGAAAATGACTTCGAATTGTTAAAAGTGGGTCGTTTCTTTTATCATTTCAAAATTTATTCGAATTTCATGAAAAGGGGGTGGGCTTAACCCTCGTGCTTAATGTCTAAAACTCAGCGATGTTTCACATGCGTGCTGAAGACAGCCTCACGGGTCAGAATGGAATTTTGAATCTGTACTGGACCGTTAAATTAGAAGAATACTGTCTTTGACGACTGAGTGTGTTAATTTCAGCATAAACTTAGACTTTAATAAACTGTTTCGGTACTAGAAACTGGAGCCATTTAGCAAGTTAAGCGTAACCAAGCAGGGGCGGATCCAGACTAGTGCAACTAGTGCCATGGCACTAGTCAAAATTTTTCAAACTTAAAAGTTACTCAATAAAGAAAATAACCACTTATGAAAAAGTGAAATGTTTTGTCATTATTTACGTCTAGCGTGTATATTAGCATCCATTTAGACCTTCGGATTCGGGTAATTTAGGCCATTTCGGTCATTTTCGGGGCGTTATTTTGTCAGTTAAAAGAGTATAAAAACTGGCTTGCATTTCTGTGGCACTAGTAGAAGCCTGGAACTAGCGTTCTACATCACGTTGGCACTAGTTGAAGCCTGGAACCGACAAGTTTGTGCAGCAGTCGTAGCTTAGCAACGCGCTTGGTACTAGTCAAGATTGATTGCTATTGGCTAGCCTTAATTTTGTGCACTAGTCAGGCTTGTTTCTCATTGGCCAGAGGCAATTTGTGCACTAGTTAGAATCTATAAATAGGGGGACTTCTTGTCCACATCAGTCTTATCTTAAGTTTTTCGAATGCTAACGAGAATTATATAGAAACTATGGCGAGGTACGCGGAAAACTTATATGTGAAAGGAGGCTTTCATAACAAAGTTAATTGCTATTTAGCTCAGCAGAAGAAATAATTCATCGAGAATGTTTGGAGTATTCCTTACTTTGAATTCTCGAAATCAGTGGAGAGTAACAGAAGAGCTCGGAAGTTTATTCGATCTTGGTTGGAGCAATTTCCTTGGTTAGCTAATTCTTAATAATGCTGCTAGATGGAGCACCGTGTTTTATTTGCGAAGGAACGTCGCCTAGTTGATAAGTTAGTCCGGTCGCCTTGGCCTTGGGACGCTTTCACAGTTTACTCACACGGAAAATGCGAATTCATCAGTTCCAGCATTTAATAATTTTCGTAGGACAATGAACCGAGAGACGTGAGACTCATCGATCAACAACTGGACATTATATTGCGGCAGTAGATTGCTCTTAAAGAATGGAGAAATTAGAACTGTCATTTTCTGTGGGCGAAACAACATCGCCCTGAGAGGCCGGGGATCGCCATTGGGTAACAAACTCTTCAAGGTTAATTTCAAGCATTAATATTGTCGTTTCGAATCGACAGTGGTGACCACTTGTTACATCTTGATGAAGCAACAAGAAATATCATCTCCAAAACAATACAGAATGAATTGATTTCAATGACTGGGAAATACATTATATTAACATAAAATACTAACAAACTGTCGCAATAGATCAGAGAAAGCAGATTAGAAACAGTAAGGCAAATTCCGTTCTTGCTTCTTTAACAATCATTTTTGTCTTACACCGATACTTTTCAATTTGGAATTCAAAGTGAGACTTATACTTCGTCTGGGTGAAATACATTCTCTTGCTCTGCTGAACAGCCAGCTGTGGTTCAGTTATAGTTAAGTTGTTCAGCAGATTTTGTTGACACATTTTCGAATTATAGTTTTGATTATTACCAAATTTAAGTATTAATAAATGTTCTCAAAACTTACAAGTGTTCTTTTATGGAATACAAGTAGCTTTTTGGTGTTGAGTTTCTAAAACTTTGGTATTTCTTGGAATGTAGGCATGTTTTGAAATCAATCCTTACTTACAATGTATTTTATGTCCTAAAAGGCTTATTCATGATAATTCTTTCCCAGTTGTAGCAATGCAAACCAATAAAAAATGACTAGTACTTGATTTAATTTATTTTTACTGCTATAATTCAACCAAATATCTGAGCTGTGTCCTGGTTGGTCTACTACTGTGGTTCTAGAGGGTTAAAAACGGCAATTGTTTTTATACAAATTGTTCTATTACAACTAACTACCTAAGGAAATGGTTAAAAAAAAGACAATTTTTAAGCTTTATATATTGTATTTTGGTGTTTTGAAACCAACTGTGAAACATTTTGTTGTGGTTAATGCAGTACATGATCAGAACCATAGATATCAAGGTTTTGAAAAATTGAAAAAAAAAACTGAAAGTGTATTCATATTTCCAGTCATAGTAACATGGCCGATACAGAATTAGATAATTATAGCCTTTTTATTTCCAATGTTTTGTTCAAGTTTTTTCACAAAATGGTGAATCAACTTTGAGAGTTGGCACTGGGTTGTCCAACAGTAATTCTTGATATTTTAAACATTGGGTTTATTTGAAAATAAACTAACTGTACCCCTTCCAAGATATTCATAATACACTGGCTCACTTCATTGATCTGGGTAAAGTGAAACAACTTTGTTCGTCCACTACTTGTGTAGTTCTAAACTTAAATCTTATATGGGCATTGTGTATAACTATTTTTTTTTGCCATTGTCTAGGATCATTCATTCCGCGGAAGTACAGAGACAAAAGTAGAGATTAATACACAACTTTGAAAGAGCCGGTTCACTCAACATGCAGCGATGATAAACTTAAGTACAGAAAAGAACACATCTGAAGGGTCATGTTTGACAACCAGGGCCTTTTTTTACAGTTACCAGCTATATTTTAGTGCTCTGTTAAGTTTTGCATCTTTTATTGGAAATGGTGTAATCGTCTTGATGGTTTATAAGACGAAGACACTCCGTTCAGTTACAGACTATTTCATAGTCAACATGGCAATATCAGATTTTGCAGCACCTGCTTTAAATCTAGCCTATATTTACTACATACGTCACGGTGCCCCGGGGTACATTCTCGGTAACTCACTGTGTAAGATACTTGGCTTTTTTGTCAACACTTCTATTGGTGTATCAACACTGGGCCTTGCAGTTATCACTGTCAACAGATTCTATGCAGTTGTGTTCCCTTTGAAGGCTAGAGTTCAAAGGGTCAAAACTCGTAACTTTCTACTTCTTTGTATGTGGCTTATCCCCATTGCAATGTCCTCCCCTCAATTTTACTACCGGATTTATTCGCCAAAAGATGAAAATTGTTTATTAGCAGTTACTCTTAAACAGAGGTTTGTTTGGGATTTAACTACGTTTGTTGCATGTCACGATCTGCCAGCTCTTTTGATGTTGGTTTTATACCCTTACATTCTGTTCAGGCTGGCAAGACAAAAAATTCCTGGAAACTCAAGAAACCACGTACAAGAGAGAAGAAATCAACAGAATGTACGCTTAACAAAAATGTTCTTAACTGTGATTGTCACATCTGTAATGATCAGTGGTTCTTTTCATTACGCTCAAGTTTCAGACCGAGTTGAATGTAGTTTTTCGATAGTTTTTGAAGTTCTTTATCCTCTGTTTTATATTCAGTTTACCATAAATCCTGTGATCTATTTCATATTCTGTCCGACATATCGACAAAGTATCAAACGAATTTTTTGCAATTTTGGTAACCAATGTAAAGCCAGACCCAATCAGCTCGAAGTAGCACACACACGCTAAAACACCTAAGGTCATTTACGAGGTCATTCATTTTAAGGTCTACGAGGTGGAGTTTTATGACTCGATAACCAACGAGGCGCAAAGCGACAAGTTGACTATTAAATTCGTAGAAAATGACAACGAATAGTCAATTTTTTTTAGTAGAAATGAACTAGTATACTACCTCCGATTTCTTTTTCTGTAACTTGATGAAAAAGAGTGTCTAAAGAATCTTCTATCTGTTTTTTGTTTTTAAAAAATACACCAGCAGCAGCTTCGCTGTACTCATTGTCCATGGCTCAAATGACAGTGATTAGGTTAGCCAATCAGGTTGTAGCATTATTAATAGTATACTAGCTAGTTTTTACTAGTGTGGTATAGAGCCTAGGTGTGGCTAAATTTTGACCCATTATGAAAACTGTTTACGTTATCTGGTTTGTTATTATCACATGCAAGTTGTCCGGTGCTTTACCGTTGGATAACGATACGTATTTATTATGTACTTTCGAGTACTTTTTAAACAATGTTTTCAGTCTAACTCGCTTCTGTGAATAAACTTAAAATCTAATAGTAAACAAACCAAAAAAATCGATCAGAATCATAACAGCAAGATATAGTCGGACTCAAAAAGAGATTGCAAACTATATTGCTTTAACTTTCAGCTCTAAACTTACACTTGTATGACTGGACTGGAAGTTGCAAAAACAGTTCTCGGAAGATCGACTGAAAATAGCTTTTGCAGTTGAATTTTGGTTTTAATAATCTTTTTAATAGCCCTGCACTCTATAAGGTTTGACTAAAATCTATAATATGGCTTGAGAAAAAGTTGCTAAGGATAAAAATGTGGACATCAGTTATATCATAACCTTCATAATTGTGAAATACTGTACGTCCAGCAAAAAAAAATTTCGACCATGAACGCGCTAATAATGGGTACTAGTAAACGATGACGCCCATCAAGGCACTTTCTCAGTCACTTGAAACAGACGAATACAAAGTTTTCATTATCTTTAATGACATTAAGGCCAAATCGGTTTATTATTTCCGGTTAATTTCAGGGTCAAACTTTTAGTGAAATAATGTCCATCAAAGTCTCGGTCCAGATCTCCTAACTGCGCGGTTTATGACGAAAAAGGGGCCGGGGAAAGCAACTCAAGTTTTTTTTTCGGTTTCTTTTTCATATCCGAAATACACCTATAGAGCAGCTCACCGTGTAGAGTGCAAAGCAACAATGAACTAAATGTGACCTTCCATGGGAAAAGGAACATTAACGAGTTTCCGTTTTTACACGGAAACCCGTGAGCAAGACGTTAGGAGGTCGTTAGAAAAACAGACCCACTTGTTCGACGGCTTGCTCAGTCGTTAGAACATCAGACCCACTCGTTCGACGGCTTGCTCACTCGTTAGAACATCAGAACCACTCGTTCGACGGCTTGCT
>JAOBRD020410151.1:0-19199 GCA_027575215.2 Hydrozoanthus sils | reverse complement strand
CTGGCCGCACCTTCTCCAAAGTAGCATATCACACAGTTGCCAGTCCCAGCTCTTTTCAATGCATAGGCTGCTCCAGATGCTAAAACATAAACAAATAAATATAAGGTAAAATGTCTGCCTCTCAACACTGTGGTCGCCGGGCCGGTTCGAACCCCGGCCTCGTTGGGATTTGAATATTTGGGTGATCTTCTTTCCCGCTAAAGTGCACTCAACTTTCTATCCTTCCGGGATTGGTTGATTGAGTAGCAGCATATATAGATTACTTTGAAAAAGCTGCCGATTGTGCCTCGAGTCCGCTGGGGGTAAACTAATCTGTAAAGCGCCTTTGAGCACATCTATAATTTGCAAAAAGGGCGCTATATAAATATATCACCTTAACCTCTCCTTTACTATAATAAATCTCTATTTTTTATTTTTTTGATATAATTCTTCTTTTTGATATAATTCCTAACCATCTGGCTAAGTTCAGTGAGTTTTGTTTGGTTTACGATTGGGAGAAAGCTATCTTAAACTGAACAAAACTCCCTGAAACTCGGTCAGATGGGTTCTATAATATTTTACATTAAGGCACACAACTTGAGATTGGGTTACCTGTGACAGAACTAGACAAAAATTGGCACTTGCCGGGATAATTTACCATAATGATAATTGGCATATTTAATTTGAACACTTTGAGTAATTAGTTGTACCTTGAGGCATTTGAGATGCAAGGGGGGAAGAAATTGTCACAAAGTTAAGATCTTTAGACCCATAGTGAACTGGCATTTGTCGACCTTTCCCTGCATCCTGATGGTTAGCATAGCACTGATTCATAAACTGATCCAGTGTGTAACCTCTCCACATGAGCACACCTGCCTCCCTGTATTGCCCCATCACCCAGTCTTCTGGCTGTATTCCTGCTGCACTCCCGAAAAGTGCTGCCTCCTCCCCATTCGCTGTCAGGTAAAATGATATTCTACCCTGTTTTGAATTCAACAGTTTGTCAACTTCCACAGTTTTAAGAGGAAGGAATTCACAAAAGGTAGCAAAACGTTAAAAATGTGTGGGAATAGAGATTCTGCATCTTACTCAGGATTCACACTGAGAAACGGGAATGAGATTCCATGGCATTTCATGACCTAATGCCACTTTCAACGAGCCAGAAATATTGAGAAATGAATTGACTCTAAAAAAAGGCTAATCTAACTTTAATTCAACTTCAAATGTACGTATGATACCGGCATTTTCTCGGCACGTATGTAATCAATAATACTAGAATTTTTACCTAAAACCAGTGCTATCTATCTACTTCTAAAAAAAGATTTGTAAAAAAAACTAAAAAAACAACTTAACAAAATAAAATTAAAAATTAAATAAAGTATTAAATCTAACCGACCGACCCTATTTTTTAGGGTATGTGGCCAATTGTTGTAAATTAAGCTGCTCATGCGTGAGTTTGTCACACTCTGTGGTTTAACTAATAAAAGTTTGGGTTTTTTTCTTAAAAATCTTTGTTTTCTCACGATAGAAAACTTCCATAGATCAGTTGCCTCGCTGGTATATACTAAAAAAATTATCCTATTTCAATCGACGTGGATAGTGGCTTAATGAGTATCTACCTCGCGCCTTCAGCGCTCAGTAGATATTCTGCCACTATTCGTTCACCTCAATTGAAATTGGATAAGTGTTAAATGTTCACAACTTAACGGCCAGAGCTAAGAGAAGAATAACATTCTCAATTTAAACTTTTTCTTGGCTTCGTTAGCAATCAGACAAACTATGGATATTACAAAACAATAGAAAAAAACTTCATTATTTTGCTGCATTATTAATACTCCATGAAAATACAAAAACCATAAAAAATAACAAACCTGTCTTTGCGAATCATACAAAATGAGGTCCATTGTGTTGAGAAGGGTCATCTGCTTGTACATCTTGACAACAGTTTCTTCACCCAACTGGAAACAAAGTAACACAGTTTAAAGAAATTCTCCACTGTATAGCATTCTGGGTCTCAAATAAATAAATAATGATAATAATAATACTTTATTCACATTTTACATTTAAATTTCAAGTTACAATAGAGTACTTTAAATATTCTTTTTAACATATATAGAAGAAAAAGATAAATAACTAAATATAGTGGAATATTTAGAAATGTCTAGCGTCTAAGGTAACAAAAGGTTTTCTAGTTAGACACTAACAAAAATTTTGTCAAGTCTGTGTCCATATCAGCAGCCAAAACTTGATTGTACTATACATAAAATCTACCGCTTTAGCACTTTTAGTTTGACCTATTCTAGTTTGAATTTTTCGCGTGCCGCCATTTTAAAAAGTAACGTGTTAGAGTTGCAGAGCCAGACCCCCTCTCGTTCATTGCCATTGTGTTCATTGAGAGTGGAGACTGGCACTGCAACCAAAACATGTCACGTTTCAAAATGGCAGCGAGCGAAAAATTCAAACCGAATTCCAAACCGTAGAAAATATCAAACTACATTGCTTGGCGTTAGATTTATGTACAGGACTATCAAAATTAATTGAGTAATTGGTATGGACATAGAATTTTTTACAAGATAATCTCTTTTTTCTAAAGTAATAACGTGTTAGTACATATTTCGTTTATATATTTATATACAAAAGTACATAATTTTACATATAATAATAATAGTAATGACTTTATTCGGCTTTTCAACAAGAAAAGTGGCTCTTCATCCAAGGATGCTAAGACTAAAAGTACTAGATTATATATATAATATAATAATAATTAAGAAAATGAAAAGGAATATAATGATATTTAAATTCATTAGTTATATTTGTATAAATTTGAACTAATAACATCGCTTATATAAAAACTATACATTATAGTAATCTAGAAATTCTGCCAGGGATTTTATCAATCCTATATCATAATTGCAATAGAAGGGTAAATCATCCCCATGGGTTTCAGAAAATACCCCATGATGTGCTTCCATAGAAAGTCATCCTTTGAGGCATATCTGACAACCCATGAAGTTTGTAAGGCTTTTATCTTATAGAAATAGAAAGCGAGCCCCGCGCTACGTTCAGTTATAAAAGCACGCGTGAATTTTTAAGTTCACGAAAGGATACTTTAAAACACGAGCCTAAGGCGAATGTTTTTAGCTTCCCTTTCGTGAACTTAAAAATTCACAAGTGCTTTTATAAAACTGAACATAGCGCGCGGGCTCGTTTTCTGTTTCTTTTATAAAACAAGCAACTTGTACTCTTTCAACAACTTGAGAAATTTATTTCTATATCGGAGCAAAGATTCTCCTTACAGGCGCTTAAATCTCATTGGTCAACACGAAACAACCTGCATGCAACCTACACGAGTCAACACTTTAGCCGATCAATTGATCGATCACAAACAGCAGAATCTACAACAAAAGTGACGAAAGTGCACTATAAATAAATAATAATGACTGATAAGTGGAAGCAGTTTTGTTATATTTATGAAGTGTTGTTCTGAGGGGCCAACTGTTGGGAATTGAAAAGAACCTGTACGGTTTGCACGTTACAAGAGTTAAACATTCCACCTAGCTAAGACTTGACAATAATTAAAACCGGACGACGAGCTTGAAGTACTGCTGCTCTGAACTGAAGGGCTGATAATGCAACTGACTGGCAGCGAGGACTACTTTGGTTCGCCGAACTCCTCTCTCCCGTTTAGGTGCTTGTGCGAAGACGTCGCTGCACTTTCGAAGTTGGTTTCGGGATCGCCGGTGAAGGTAGTGTTGTAGGCTTTTCGGATCGTTATGGCCAGAAATTTGGCATATCTGAACATCCTGCATACCGGATTCTACCCAAAGTGTTATTGCAGTTGCCCAGACACCTCATCATAGTTGATAGACTGTTAACCCAGAGCGGACGGTCTTCATACCAACACGAGTCGCCAAAGTTGTTTTCCTTCCAGTCTCGTTTCGGTTGCTAAAAGAAGGCTTCACACTTAGGGTTTATTTTGTTTAGATAAAGCTTCAAGGCTGTGTATCCGTCAGTTGAAGAGTCTGTTTCATACATGCGAGCGAACTTCTCCGTGCTTGCCTTGGTTTATCTTTTATTCTGCCTGAATGGTTCTTGCTGATTTTTCATCGTAAGCCATTGTTGCGTACCGCCTCCTGCGCTCATCGCTAAGAAAATTGAAACTCGTTGTTTTCATATCTCTCTACTCTTCACGGCCTCTTCTGCACCAGCAAAGCACTAAATGGAGAGCCATACATTTCTAAGGAGAGACAGGGGGTTTGTTAACTGTAAAACTGAGCCAGTTTTGAGATCTTCAGAGGCGATCGGCTCCTTGTGTTGGACGTTTTCCTTTCCATGGCGTTTCACATCTTTGATTTTTGCGTTAAGTATTTTGTTTGAATTTGTAAACGCGGGAGAAGAAGCCAGCTTAAAGCCTCTACTAAAAGGTGGGTCGTTCAGATACCTCTCAATGCCCATTCTCATTGACAATAACGAACTTCTACTATATTCTTCCCCGTCCCTTGTTCGCACTTCGGCGTAGAACTGACACAATATTTCATCCAGCTCTTTCTCGTTCATTTGCTCAAGCTTAGGTAACGGTGGCTGTTTTTGTGAACTCCATTCTTGAAGTAAAAACCAATTTTTTCGTTAGCCTCACAGTTTGAACTAAGTTTGTTTCAGTGACAGTAATATTATAAAAGTAGCACTTGAAACAACTGTTTACATTTTAAAGTTTCACTTTGTACGAAAACCGGCTTTGTTTCGAACTTGTTAAAATTTGTCGCAAATATTCAAAGTTTTTTAAGTAAACTGTAGAGTATTATATTTATAACCAAGATTAAAAAGAGGACCAAATTGCACTGGAAATCATTTTCTCGTTTTACTGAAAATTCCTACCTGAATATAGTGAAACAACCCATTTTGTGCTGTATTTGTTGATTTACTGTGACTGTCTTGTAGTAGTTTGTTTCTATCCACTTCAGTAGTTTTCAAGAATCGTACTTTTTTCTGTGGTAGCCGAGTCTCGTCTTCTTCACACTTTTCGGGTATTACTTTTCTTTCAGGTAAGAAGTCAAATTTTAACGAGAAATTTGGAAAGTCTTCTTTTCCTAGCTCGATCGCGGAAAAAACTCGCGTAGTTTAAAGGCACACTGTGTCTTTATACAAAAATAACGCGCGCTGCATAGCCAATCAAAAAGCACGTTATATCTGCTTTATTTTGTAATCTCAAATCTATTAGTTTAGTGTCAACTTCATGAATTTCATTTATTAAAGTTTGTTTTTTAACTTTGGGTTTTCGTTCTCGCCAAATGAATTTGAAGATTAGCTTTTCGATGGTCTTTATTTTATCCTCCGGAAATTATATTAGAAGCTAGGTAAAAAAATTTGCGTATGTCCTGCAGTTTTTACAATGCATGCGCGACCGAAAATGGTCATGTCCCATGTGGCCCATATGTTTAGCTTAGATTTTAGCTTTTCTATTTTTCTGTCAAAATTTGCTTTCATATTATTTTTAAGTTTATCATGCGAGAAGTAAACGCCCAAGGCTTTAATAGGTTTCTGCTTCCAGCCGATGCCAAAAGGTTGTTTTATTAGAGTTTTTACAAGAGCCCAGCCATGCTGTTTGTCTATATTTAGTTCTTATCCTAAAAGGGTTTTAAAGCGATCGATTATTTTCAAAACTATTTTGGCAGATTTTTTTCATTCACGGCGAGGGTGATGCCATCTGCATATCAATACAATTTTGACTAATTTTTCCAATTCTGGTATGCCATTAGTTTGCTTATTCTCTCGAATTGCGGAGGCAAGCAATTCTATGTCGAGGATGAATTGTTAAAGGAGACAGGGGGTCCCCTTGTCTGACTCGTTTAATTTTGAAATAGCTACAGCTTATTCCGCCACTAAGCCGCACGCAACTTTCAGCCTGGCCAGTTGTACAACACTTGAACCCATTTGATCGAGGTTCCAAAGTTAAACTTTTTTTAAGCATTCTAGGATGTAATCAAAGTTGATTGTATCAAAAGCTTTGCGAAAATCTAGAAATCAGTGTAGACCCGTTTTGTGTGTGTGTGTGTGTGTGTGTGTGTGTGTGTGTGTCTGTAAAGTATGTTGTAAAGTATGTGGGTTTTACACATTCCCTAGAGACGCCAAAGACAAAAGGCGAAGCAGCAATGTTTGTGGCCAAAATAAAAGAAATCAAAATTCTTTTGTTCAAGAGCACCAACATGGCCGCTATAGGACGTAAGGTGCAACGCGGCAATTGGAAATAGTTCTAACGGAATCAAATTTCACGAGCCGATCTTTGTTGACCGTTGTAATGTTATCCGCTTCTACCATCGAGTCCCGGGCATCGAGTTCTTCCTGCGTGAACTCAAGGGAGTCTTTGAACGCAGATCTTCAACTTAAGCCTGCAGTTCTCTTCTTTCACGGAACAGAGCTGCAACTTTAGATCTTCGATTGCAGTTGAATCTCTACTTTGCTTTACCTCCAAGTCTTCTGAGTTTTCCGAGCACAGCGAGCCAGTCCTCCTCGGAAATAACGAGTTTTGGAGAGACACACGGTGACAGGTCTGTGTTAGAGACAGACCGTGGACGCCTTCGTTCGTTTAATACGACTTGCTCCGCCATAATTTTCAACTATAAAATACAAGCTAAGTGGAACCCGGATAAACACGACCTAACTGACTAACTCGGTGCCGTCATGTGAAGAATAAACATAGACTTAATATGTTTTATTTGAGACCAACAGTGGAGGGTTCCTTTAAAACTATTGCAACTAAAAAGATGATTTTTTCCAACTTTGAATCAAAGGTTTGGATATTGGTGGAATGTGTTTCACTAATAAATATCACAAAAAAAACCCTCCCATTAAAAGAACGTTCATTGTTAAACGCAGATACATACCAGGTGCTGTAGCAACTATAGCTAAGTTCCAACAGGAGGCCAATAAAATTTGACAGCCGGCTAATCTATTAAAATTGATAATTTCATTTTTAAAAAGCTGTGTGAATAAAAATTTTGTAATACAAAAATTTTGTATTATCATGATGTGTTTAAAATCTATAGAGTCAAAATTTGAACGTTTCAAGGGAAATGCTGAATTTGACCAATATTATCGAAGGATCGCTGTTTTGTTTGACCTTTTTCGCGCTTGGGGATTAGCTCAAGCTCGACAAGTCGAGAGTTAAATACATGAGAAATGTATGTAGTGATGCGAAGCCCCGTGAGGAATGCACAACGAAAACCTTTATTGTGTATTTGGAAAGCATCTATCAAAAAACAAAACAATTCTGGTTGGATTTAAACTCAGTTTAGACTTCAGAGCGACCGTTGGAAATCAAATTTGAATTACGCCACCTCAATCTATTTGTTGTGGCTGCCTGTGATCAAAAACACACGAAAACAATAAACAGCTAACTGTTCACTGAACCACAGCGTCGTCCCTAGATTCACTAGATTATTACTGTTGTCAAAGGCACCTGGCCGAAAATTGCGTTAGATCTTTTGGATAAACTGTTGCTTTAGTTACAGCCATAGTTTTGTGCTATTTTCTTGTGATTCTAAAGAGAGAATTCTCGACCTCAAACTTAGCTGGCTTTGTATTAAACATCACTAGCATTACAGATAGAAAAACACTTTTCAAAAAGCGGTCCGTTACTAACGATCAAACCATTTCTGTTCTTTTAGATCAAAACAACACATTGTAAGCTATTAACAAATTTCCAATGGAGTATGATTGCATGATTCACTCATACATAGAAATACCTGTCACCTTAGCTTCCCAATTTGTTTTACGGAAAGTTCGGCTTAAGTTTGACGAAGTAGATCCCATATTTCTGAGAAGAATTTATTCAAAATCTGTTTCTTATCAATAGTAAAAATAAATGTCTTTACTTCTTGGCCTTAAAAATATAAATTTCTAAATAATAAAAGATATTTTAGATATTTTTATTTTTTGAAGTCCAGATCCGAAAGGAGAGTTAATGCAAGACACAATGCTAGAAGCCTACCTATACGCGTGAACCAATGCGACTGGCCATTAATATTACCTGAGGGTCGTGCGATTCATCAGTAACTTTGCCTTGTTGATCCATAACCCGATAAACAGACATTGGTTCAGCTGTATTCGGATCAGCGAACTCAAAATGTTCTGTGAATTGACAGTTGGGTGCTCCAGGAAACCTTGGAGTATCTAGAAATTGGTGTTGAATTGGTGTACGCGCGGAGGACACACGTGAAGGACTGCCATGAAACTGCGAGATTGAAAATCAGTCATTAACAGGCAATTATGAAAAAATACAAAAACCTTCAGTATTATGAGTTTTTTACGATCTTACTTTTTGCAGTCTTTGGATGAACGGCAAACATCTTAAAGGTACGATTCTTTTAGAGGTTTGGAATACCAGAGATCGAACGACCCTCACTGAGGACGCCATATGTTGAAAACTAAACCAAAATTTTACTGACCGGGGAAAGGGTATTGTATCGTTGATTAACTTTATTCAGCGAGCACGAACCTGGTTGTGACGTCATCACCTAAGTCACGTGGGGCCATTATACAACATCCAGTCTCATTACAACTATTTGTATATAATTAGTAAGCAAGCATCAATTTCGAACTACTGTAAACATCGCAGTATAATAAACCATATGCGATCTGTCCATCCGTTTACTAAGCAACTAATAATGTTTCTCAAACTATGAACAACAATCGTTCTGTTCGAATATGTTTAACACGCTACTAGCAATAAACCATTTCTGGTTGTTTGGGTGGTTTAACTACTAAAGATTTCTTACCTACGAAATGCTACTTACGAGGGGTTGGGGTTATTGAGTAATTATTACCGAAATGGAGATGAATAGACAAGAATATTCACCAAGCCGCGAAAGCGGCGATTCGGGTATGTACTTGGCTTTCGCCGACACTGAGGTGAATAATCACATAAGCATATGCCAAACCAGCGAATCAGAAAAAAAAGAAAATCAAATAAAAATTTTCGTCTAAAGCCAAGCTGCCGCGCGTAATTGCAAGTCGCGGGATACTGAGGCCAAGAACGAGATCAATTTCGTTTCGCTGTGTATTTAACTTGCAGATATTCGGAGTTTGAAAACAGCAGAATTCAATTATGTTCCGTTTTTTGAGAAAAGGCAAACAAAGAGCGAGAATCAAGACAGTGTCAGAGTTTACTCATCAATTGTGGGACCAGAATCATGCCTTCAGCATATCTTACCTTAACAAGGTAAACAGCAGACTTAATATCAAACAAAAACATTTTGTAGAGGACTTCGGGTGTTCCCGAACAGCGAAACGGCAAAATAGCGAAACAGCAAAAATAGCGAAAAAAATTTTATAATTTGCACATGCAAAAAGGTGGGTGTTTTGTGTACATTCAGGCGTTGCGCGTTTGACATCAGATATCATACTTCTTTCGCTTGCACGACCTTTTGACATACTGCGGAGCTCAGGAAATGGAATAAAAAGTTTTGATAACTGCCAATAATTTTGTCTTTTCGTTTTGTTTAATTAAACTGAGCACAATTTACAAAATTGTTATAAATTCTTCTGTAACTAAGAAAAGGAGAGTAACTCCCACTGTTTAGTACACACTCTCGGCGTTGCAACTGCAAGTTTAATACCGAGGACTGATTTTCGCACCTTAGGGAAAACAATTATATAACACCACCCTCGAATAAACCCGCCGTCGATTAAACACGGCACCAAAATATAGAAATATTTTACTTATTCAAGAAAATACGATATCGCTAATTTCGTCATTTGATGTAAGGACTGACCTAGTTAATACATAACTGATTAACCCTGGAATGCTGTTTCACTATTTTGCTGTTTCGCAATTTTGCTGTTTCGCTGTTCGGGAACACCCGAGGATTTCCTGTAACTTTTGACGAACGATCTCCAAACTTTGTTGCGTATAGTAGTTCCAATTGAAAATTTGAACTTCTTTACGAACTTAGAAACTTCAGAATAAAGCGAAGGGTTTAGTTTGCAGGACCTGTAAGACCAAAGAACCGGAAGAATCGAAGAAACTGAGAGGAGCGAGTGACATTTTGGCGGGACATTTTGTTTGTACAATGGGAATCCGATTGACCCCCGATCCGACCTAGAATTTCAAACATCACAGTAGACTGTTTGCAGGATTTTTCGTGTTTGTCGGTATCGGGTGATACTATTCTAGAGTCTCTAATACTTGCCTTTTTCTACTAGCCTTTTCAGGTCAAGTAATTTCAGTGCTGATCGGGGTTTGTCACGATCGCGTACAAAAAACTTGTGGCGTTGTGCGCGAATGTCCCAATACAAGTTGCTCCCGTAACAACAAAATAACCCTCTGAAATAAATACGGTATAAAGCAGTCCCTGAAATGATTGTAAACAACCTATAATTCTATCCTGGATTGTTTTTCTTACTTCCGTTAAACGGTCTAGTAGATGTTCACGTATGGTTATGGTCGGATGAGCACACAAACAAAACATACCAAAATGTCCCTTCCGGCTCGTCTTCTATCCATCCTGCCCTTCACGGAAATCTAAATTGTTTGTACAAATGTTTATTATTTTGTTTTCATTCTGGGGTACATCGGAATAAAACGATTTGTCATTTCGTGCAGACAAAGAAAAGTTTTAATTGTTTGCCGGTTGGTCAAATTTTCAACAAATGTAGCTTGGCATGGTACGTAGTGCATGGTTCCATGGTTCATTGGGTGCAAAGCGTTATTGTTATTTGGGTTTTTAGATTTCAAATTATATTTGGTTCTCTAATGTAGCAAGAAACTACTATTATTTCAAGAATTCATTATTTATTGTGGTCTATGAAGATTGCATCAGAGAGCAACACTAACAGGACAGGTGTATTTCTTTTAAAGAAGTCTAATCGATGATCCTGATCTCATTCTTCTCATTTTAAAGACAGACATTATGTCTGACAACCAGACTATTAAAGGAGTGAGAAGCAGCATAGGCGAAATCGAATGACATAGCTCATAGAGCCCTTTGATTTATTGTAGTATGTGCCGCCTCGCTTTCTTACGGAGAGGTGAATAAAACTTTTGCAAAGATTTGTCGAGTTTGTTCTTGGACATTTTTTCCATTTCTGCTGATAACTTATCCTGTTGTTAAAATTACTCTACAATATGAACTGTTTTTGTGTTTTTATGTATCTTTTAGTCGGTATTTTTTTGTTTAGATTCATATGAAAATTGTAAATAGTTTCGTGTCGCCGCGCCGGCAACTTAGTCGTGACACTTTTAATTTGTGCGAAAAAGTTGTTCATAAATCAAACAATTGCTAAAGTTTAATTCGTAATACCTTCACAAAAAACTTTCTGGATACTTTTTGTGTTCTTGGGAACAGCTGCATTTTTTATTTTTAAAATTTTACCTTCGATGACACATTTCGGAAATGGCAACGCCATGTTTATTTACGAACATTTATTTATTTGCAAACATTAGGACCTGAGGATCGAGGTACTATGGAAGAAAGATAATAGGAATCGAGGTCCCTTACAAGGATCTTTTTCCAATGGCCAAGACAGCAATAGTGAGAAAACATGTTAACGACAAAATTACACACAGGACCACTTAATAGAACTATATAAAAAATCAATAATAACAAAATCTATAGGCATACGCCAAATAATCGTAAGTTACAGTAAGACGAAAACAAGTCGCGCCAGCAAAAATTACAAGAGAACTAACAAGTGCAAGGTGAAAGCAGGTTAGAGCGACGACATAAGGGACAGATTATACGCCTTGAACGGATATTTCCTGCATCAAATGTGTGATCGAGAGGATCAAAAAAGAGCGCCTTGAGGCGGATCCTAAAAGCAGATGTTGAACGGGAGGAGCGGATATTGATAGGAAGGGAGTTCCAAACGGGGCACATACGCACAAAAAAGGAGTCACGGTGGATGGAATAACGGGCAGAAAGAAGACGGAGGTCAAGACCTGAAGAGCCATGACGAGTTGTAGATGAAGAAAAGTTTACAAACTGAAAAATGTTGATAGAGATCCCTGAGAAACACCAAAAAGAACTTTGTCCCAAGGGCTGGAGGTACCATTATTGACAACATACTGATAACAAGATGACAGGAAGTTCGTGAACCAACTTAGAAGTGAACCAGACACACCTAGTATAGGAGTTTTACAGAGCAGACGAGAGCGACAGACGGTGTCAAATGCATGCACGAGTAAGGTCGAGGTAAATTACAGGGTATTTCGAAAGTTCGTTCCGATTTGAAATTGTTAGTAGATTCTAAACGAATCAGTTATTTCTTAGTACTTTTTCAATAAATTGAGGTAGAGAATTTATTAAAGTAGCAAGTAAGAGCAATCTTAATCGTCTAATAGATGCCTTTGTTTAGATTTTTGCGCCAAATATACACACGCGTGTTTCCCACCATTTTTTTTGCACCCTTTGTGTATGATGTTCGTTTCCCAATTTTGTTGTTATTCTCTGATTTTTCCGTGAACTTTATGTTTTCTCTGTCACAAAAAACGAGGTCAGACATTGTTTATGCTAGAGCTCAAGCAGCCGTACTACGGAGTGTTGAGTGAACAAGTGATCAAAAAGAGAGTGCTTCGAAGACAAAACAAGAAGCGGACAACCGTCAGTTTTTACCAATTGTGCTCGAAAATTAATAGAGAAAGCAAAATACAACGGAACAATTCAACAAGAAAGATTGCCAAGAATCTTCAGCAGAAAAATATTGAAGTTTCGAGCATAACGATCTGGAGAAACATGACTAGAAAAGGATGGAAGGCTTTTAAGGGAAAGTAAATAACACTTTTAAGCAAAAAGAAAACGAAAGCCCGTTTCAGATTCGCCAAGATGTAGGTGAAGCTGACAGCAGAGGATTTGGACAATTTTTTATTCACAAATGGATGTCCTAAATATCTTTTCCATTACCCTAACCCTAAAAACGATATCGTTGGGGCTCGCAGGAATGTGATGTTCCTCCAGCTTTCCAACTAAAGCAAAGTGCGAGGGTGATGATTAGGGTCGTCGGCTCGCAAAGTTACACATGCTATCCACAGGCCAAAGTTACACCAAGTTCGTATAAAGAAAAAATAGAGTCGAAAAGTAGTCTTTCGAGCCGGATTCCAACCAGTAGTTTGACAGTCCTCCGCACTACCAACTGAACTATCGAAGGGCTATGAATACAAACAATTATTCTTTTTCGCATTTAACTACACCAAGTTCTTATAGAAAAGAAAAAAGAGCGAAAACTAGTCCTTTGAGGCGGATTTTAACTTGCAATGACAATTTAGTTCTAGAGTCCTCCGCTCTAGCATCTCATCTGTTGAAGGGCAATTAATGAATACCGATAATTATTTTCGTCTTTAACTACACCAAGTTTCTATAGAAAAGAAAAAGTCGAAAAGTCTTCGAGCCGGATTCGAACAATCGATGAAGATATTGGTTTAGAGTCCTCCGTTCTACCAACTCTACTGATCTATTGAAGGGAAATATAAACTAACAGACGTTAGAAAAAAAAATTCGAAAAGTAGTCTTTCAAGCCGGATTCGAACCAGCGATGACGCTCTACCAACTGAAGTTCCAAGGGCTATTTGTACGAACAACGATATTTTCTATTAAAGGACTTTCCCTATTGCGATTTTGGGAAACTTTTAGTATGCTTTTCAGAACACCAGTCTCGGTTATATTCCGAAGAGAAACCTTCTGTTGCAATTACTTTTAGGTGAAATCAGAAGTTGATTGGCTACAACGGAATAAAAGTAGGCACGGTTTGATTCCACATTAAGAAAATGGAATTAAAGTGAAGCTATGGGGATAGTCCGGGACCAGACACCGTTTTCGTTCACCCAAAGAGGTGAAAGGGGTTTGAAATTGACTTATGGTACATTTTTCTTGAAACCTCCACCATAATTCAGTTCTACTGTTAGATCAGGCCTGTAGTCTGTAGGAGGGTGCGATTAATGAGACAACGGACCAAACGAGCACCGTTGGCGCAAGACTTTAGGGTGGTCATGTAGGGGGCATGAGACTCATAAGGCAAAATGTTATTGTCTTTTTGGACATTGGCCTAATGCTCATTTGAATATCAATGGCGCCCTTTTACGCCTATGATTGGTTATGTTTACTCAAATGTAAAGCTGTCGGAACCTTCAGATTTTCGTCAAAGTTTGATAACAACTTCGGAAAGCGCCGTGCCTGTCAATCAATATGTTTATCTAAACAGCTTATACAATAGGTGTTGTAAAGTGTGATGCGACAGGTGACGTCACAAGAAAACCTGTTTTGAACCTGACAAGAGACCTCGTGGAAAAAAAAAAAGAGAACAGAATTTTGTAGACTTGTAATTGTTCGACATGTGGTAGAAATGAATACTGATATGGTCGATATGAACTCTGAATTAATCGAGATGAACACGGAATTGGTCGACAAGTGGTTGATAGGATTAACATTGAAATAGTTCGTCATTCACAACATGGTCGATAAGATTAAAATTGAAATAGTTCGTCATTCACAACAATAGGCTTTGTTCTAAATGAAAGATTAGTTCACACCTGCAACTACACGCTAATTTGCCTATTGTTAAAGTTTTGTCCGCTTCGCTCAGCCTCGGCTTATAGATTGAATAAGAAGTTTGAGAAGTACAATACAAGTACATTAGATCTATTTCGTTTTGCTGAAAAGATTTAACACCATTCATTCTTTGTTGGTAATCTGGTTTACTCGGTTCTGCAACAAAGTTAAGTTTTGCGTTACTGTAATTACTTGTTGACTGCCGTGTTAACTGACAACTTCAGAATATTTTGTTATGAAAAACTTTCGAAAACTCAACATCGAAAGTCGAATTATAGTGTTTTACGACCCTTGTTCATTCGAACGACTTGCTCAGTCATTAGAAAAAAGATAAAACTTCCGTACTCACCCATACTTAATTATGCATACAGTAATGGTCGCCGAACTTCACATTTTCATGCAGTTTATGGTCGTCAAACTCCACATTTTCATTTCGGAAATTAAAAGATATAATAAATCCTTGCCCCAACCCACACCATTACTCCTAACCCTAAAAGTGATTTCGAGAATTTTTAGGTGCTCGTAGAGCGAGGTTTACTTCCGATATTTTGGTCTTGAAAATCAATAGCTTCGTATACATAATGAAGTATGGGTGAGTACGGAAATTTAGCCAAAACGTTTAAGTTCCCAAATCGAAAAGGCGGCAAATATCTATTTAATTTGTGAAACAACTCTGTGAGCTTGCGACAGCCGAAGTTTTCATTCGAATTAATCTCATGCCGGAAGGGAGAGCGTCGAATTTTGCGGATTATTTGTTTTGGTAACCATGGCGCTTTTTCAAAAAAATCTCGTATTCTGTGTTGGAAACAATAGACTCGTTTTACTATTGTAATAAAGATATATTTGCCACTACAGAGAACTCGAGTGTGTAATGCTTGATCATGAATTAGCAAGATGTTAAGTTTCGTCGCTTTGCGAGCATTAATCTTTGCAAACAATACCCCACGCACTACAACCATCAATCATAACAAGTCATAACAGCTCCATCGACAAAGTGTTTTTCAACATTACTCATAATAGTTCAATTAATCGAGTGATATTATACTGAGAGCGCACGTGTGTTCGACAAGTTGCATACCACATACAAACAAGTTTGAAACAGTAAAGCCACTAACCTTCAGCCATTTCGTTTCTAGTTTCGAATCTAATGCCTGTTTTCCTGACACGACTATTCCAACGATGAAAGCAACTACACTCGAGATGCTTGGTAGCTCTATGAATCCGATATAAGACACGATACACTATTCTCCAATATTTCCTGCATGCTATGTGCAAAGAGTTTTTACTTACGCAAAACACTGAACTGCTAAAGAACGTTTTCAATCTTGCAGGGCTCTAAAAATGGTAATTTTAAGCAGAAGTAATCATGGTTGACTGCATTTGATGAATAGCGCTAGCGGCTTGTTCTTTTGTTATACTTGGCCCTGTTCGGGAAAAAAATCTTGATGCGGACCGGAGACGCAGTTTAGATATGTAAACAAGACCCAAAAAGTTATCGAAAACAGTTTTCACTTCTACGTTTTTTACAACAGATATTTCGAAAGACCGGATCCGACTCTGAGACTAAAACGTGTTAGTGTCGGTTGAGTTAGAACTAGCGGTCCCATGGTTAACTTAAGGTGCGGAGCTAAAATTGCGATCGAGAAATTATAATTTGGGACGAAGATTGCCGAAGCGGGAAATTCAAAATCTTTCAGACTCTAAAATATTGAATAGAAGATGAAAGGTCCAAACCGTTACCTAATACATCAAAAAAGTTGTCCCGGTTAAATTTAATGCCTAAACTTTTAAACTGGCTATATACGAGGTATAAAACAGTTGCGAGAGATAAAAAGAGCGAGTTAAAGTTACGAGTGGTGCGCATTTCATTCTTGGATTTGATTTGGGCGGTTTAAAATAATAAAATGACCACTCCAAAATTTACCGCATGGAGACAAAAAAAACAAATACGTATAAGTTTATTACCTATATGAGAGTATCGGACCAATACGACACCTTCACAAACTTTTTGTTGGCAGATATTTCGGATTCAAAGGTACCGGTTTTGCGATTTGCTAACGATTCCTGTATTCGAGTCTTCACAAATCTCCAAACCACTATGTAATGTATTCATGAAGGCTCAAATACCCCGGATATGTCAAACAGTTCTGCCTCATGGAAGTGTAGACAGGCAAAACCAAATAAAAAGTGGAAAATATTCAATTACTTGAACTGCCAAACCCGGCAATTATTTTGGCTAAGTAATCTTTACAGTTTTAGAGAACATTAAACAGTATTTTTTTTGCTTACCTTTATTTGTTCTTCACAAACAGTGAATCAAAACAGAACTAGGTATTTAATATTTTATGATATAGTATTTTATTATAAGACCTTAAAGAGATCGAAATGCTTACCGTATTTACTCGATTAAGCCCTGCCCCGAATAAGCTCTGCACTCTAGTAAGTCCAAAAATTAAATAAGCTCCGCACCCAAGTGGCCGATACGGGGCTTATTCGAAACACTGAAGATGGTTTAAAAAGAAGAAGCGAAAGAACACAGTGTCGAGTTTTATATTAACACTGGGAATTTATTGCAATGTTATATTTCATTTTTGTCACATTGCATGACCGTTAGGAAATAGGAATTTTATCTTCTCGTGTTGAAAATATTGATTCTAAAATCGTTCGCTGCACTCACTCGTTAGATCGGTTACATATAACTTTCGTAGTTTCGGGCTACCACTCAATTTGTATTTAGTCAATCATTTTGATGTTTTAAATGCTTTCTCATTGATCTCAATGTAAATTTGCAAAATAAATTATCATTACTGGAATGAACTTGCCACCCCATTTGGAATGCAAAAGCTCGTGCCTCAAATAAGCCCCGGCCCCGAATAAGTCCCGCACCATAAAGTACGAAAACTAAATAAGCCCCACGGGGCTTAATTGAGTAAATACGGTATACATCTTAAGAAGAATCACTTCACTTGCCACCATTCTGCAGCTTTAAATCGTCTGTAATGTTATAACGAATTGCGATCAATGGTATCAAACGAGAAATTTCGACACACAATGGTTACACAGATATTCCCAAAGGGTTTTTATTAGGGGAAAGGAGAGAGTGGCGGAAAGCACAAAGGGATATGGCGAGATGAATGCGTCGAAGGAGACATGACTGCCAGAAAGACATATGTCAAAAATTTAATTATCGTCGGCCCAATTTTGACTCATTTAAATTGTAATCCAGTGATAGGTGAGTTCACTGCAATCGTTAACTTATGCATATCGATCCGAGCTTTTGAGAAACATTCGTCTTAAAATGTCTACTTTTGCCATATTCGCAATGCCGGATTCTTGCTCTCTTGCCAAAGCTATAAACATTAAACGGAACTTTCACAATATTTATTCTAGTTTGCATCTGTTTGTGTAAGGGTCATATTATAACTAACCAAGAAATTAAGCTTCAGTAAGCAGCCACTTTGGAGTTATGAGCAGTTAAAGTTCGTCGAAAAGTAGTCATGTTCGGGGGAGGAGGGTAATGGGTAGTAAACCAGGGGGTGGTCAAATTCGAAACAGATCAAGGCAATTGAAAAAAGAATGTTACCTTGAACGTTGGTTGGGTAAGGGTATCTTACAGCAAAAATATGATGAGAATCGGCCAACCCCCACCCTCCTTATTTATTTTGTTTTCGGATTTAGCGCAACGCGCTAGGTAATATAAAAATAAAGTATACATAGGCAATAGGAATTATAGTCCCCTACTCGGTTTATGTACCCTATAACCCACCCGTATAAAAATAAACAAAACGTATACCACCCTGTGTTACACCCAATAACATACAAAATATGAAAGAGACAAAAGGAGAAAAAAAATCAAGTAAGAGAAAATAACATAAACAGGCAGAAAAAACATTTGCGCTTCTACACTTGGGCAACAAGTTAAGAACATTCAGGCGAACTCTGAGTTATTGCAGATGAACTTTGTCGCCCTTCGCTGAATTGATTCTATTTGCAACATATTCTTCATAACAGATTGCAGAGCCCAAACCTGGCTACAGTATCCTAAACGAGATCTGACTAAGGCTAAGTACAACGTTTTAAGTGCTCTTTTCAATGACCGTGGCAACCCTGTAGTTCCCGCTCACCGCTTTCGAGGTCACATGAATGGAAACCAGGGAAGCTATGACGTCACAAGAAATTTCCGCGTTGTGATTTTTTTCTGTGACGTTACCTTACTTTTCGCTGATTTTTCACTTTATACACTATTGAATTTCGGAGTCGCTTTGTCTCAATGTTGAAGTTTAATTTATGTTAATGAGGCCAATTTAAACAATGACGTCATACTGAAATCCGCCTATAGATTCAAATACACGAAAACTGTTCGGACATCTATTGTAAGATCATCTCTTATATACAAGAACCGGCTTTGAGTCTCACTCGCAAGAAGAAGTTTACTGCGGCGTTCTTAAGTATGTCGGTAGAAAGAATGAAGAAAACAAAAGGTCTGAACAGAACTTTTTCAAGTGATCCACAAATCGTATACCCTCGGCATAGCGGAAAAACGCATTGCGCATGCCTTTTAAAGCAGTTAAAATCCAAGATGGCGAACGAACAATGGAAAAATTTGGAGTATCTTTCAGTTCATCTTGTGGCTTAATGGAAACAACGATTGCCCTTATATTTCGCCAGCATTCCCAGGATTTA
>JAOBRD020410041.1:0-19200 GCA_027575215.2 Hydrozoanthus sils | reverse complement strand
TATTCTATATTGTTATTATTAACTCATATCTATTGTTTTTGTTTTTATTATTATTATTATTATTATTATTATTATTATTATTATTATATTATACTATACAAACAAAGCAAATGACTGAAGATAAGAAGTAAAATTCACCCAAATCTTTTTTTTTAAAGAAAAGGCACAGGCTCTATAGTTGCCTGACTTTTACCAACCTGAAACAACTTTGACAAAAACTGAATAACTATCTTTGGTACAACTGCATAACTGTTGTTGAAATAAATAGTATTGAATGTTTGCTCTTAGTTTACAGTAGATCTGACTACACTTGTAGTTTATTCTTATAATTTGAGATAAAAAAATCAAGCTTTTATATTCTACTTCTAGTTTTTCAAACTTACATTAGTGCTATGAATGACAAGATCAAGAAACAGGTTAGTGTTCAGGTGTTAATTTCAATTATATCCAATTAAAAATATAGTTCAGAGACTGTGATTGCTTCAGTAAATACTCTTTAAATTACTGTCAGTATGAATGGTGAAACATTAAGTAAGTCTTGACTGAGATCAGTGGCAGCAGTTCAGTAAAGATTTAAGAGATGTGATGAGATCAAAGGAAGACCCAAGGAAGGGGGGGAGGGAATTCCCCCTGTTGGTATGCTCGCTGTATTTTTTAGGGGTCAAAATTGCCAGTTTGGTATTCTTTTAGGGTTTTTTTGAAAAAATAAAGCAGTGCAAAAATAGAATGAGCATGTTTTTTTTGTTTTTTCCCCCCTTGAGTTGATGCAGTAAGAGTTATTCTTAAGGGTCAAAAGTTTTTGCACCTAGATATCATTTTTTAGGGCCGTATTCTTTCACTAATGATTCTCAGTCCAAACATGACCTTATAGCTATCATTTTTACCCCAAAGCACACCCTTGGGAGGGAGACCTGATATTCAAGATGACTTCGTACTCTTTAGTATGATCTGACAGCTACTGACTTATTCAGGTCTGCCAGTTATTAATGTTGGTAGACGTCCAAGAAGAGATTTACATCAGATCAAATTGAGAGCTGACAGAGGTTTTGAATGAGGTGTGCACATACACACCAGATGAAATGATCAAAGAGTAAGATGCACCTTGAATGAGATTAGTGCAAAGTCAGAAAAAGAGTGGATATAGAAAATTAATCTTCAGCATTAGGTATTATTATTCATACATTGTGTATAATTAATATATTGGTTAATTGAATAATATAGAATTATTAGTAAAGGTAGTTATACAAATGAGGCAATGGTAAAACTTTCAAGACTCTTTTTTAAGACATCAGAATATAAAATTTTGCAAAATGTAAAACTTACATTCTTGCCATTTAATTAAATTGCAGATTGCTATTTCAAATCCATTTGTTTTCAAGCACATATCAAACCTCAAGGTAAGACCATTCTACATTAAAGAAAGTTGTAAGTTACTGTCAAGCTATCAGTTTTGAATCTGAATTTGATTAGTTTCAGCAGAAAGTTGCAGAGCACTTATGTTTGTGTTTTTTGAAAGAGTGCTCAAAATAGTTTGAAGAGCAAGTACTGGAGGCATGAGCTTCATACAGGGGGATCAAAGGCATGTTCCCCCAGAAAAGTTTTGAGTTTTGCACTTCTCAAGTCACTGGAAATGCATAAATATTTAAATTATTACAGAAGAACCACACACAAAACATAGAGATATCTTTCAAAAGGGTGCTAAAGCATGAGAAATACTCATGAATGTGAGTGTGAGAGCATCAGACATGAGAGTTCTGGAGTTGGTGCCCTAGGCACAGGCAGACCAAACTCTTAGTTTGAGTAGAGCTCTGAGTAAGTTTTGATTAAACTAACTTGTTTTAAGCTTTTGTGTGTGTACAGTAAAACAACATATAAAATATTGATAAGATTTTCATGCACAAGTTTTTTTGTAACTTTTGAATTGACTTTCATTTGTCTGAATTTCTGAAGTGAATGAATTTGTCTCCTGTTAAGACTTAAAACAAAAATAATACTGAATATTTGAATGGCTAATAATTGTTGAACTTTTTCTGTCATCTTGTAGAGTATTGACCAATTTGATGATATCGGCCCCTCTGTTGTGATGGCAAGCCCAGGAATGATGCAGGTTATTTTAAATTATTATATTCTGTTGTGACTGGAATTCGGGCTACTGTACAGTCAAGCTCTTTTGGCTTACAGTGTGTTATTTTATAAAGTTTTATTGGTGAAAATTATTAGAAATAACTGATATTGTACTGTAGTGCCAAATTGAGTTGCGATTCATTTTTATTTTTTTTCCTTATTTTAAAAATTGAACCAGCTACAATGACAACTGAAATTATAATAGTTTGTTTTTGAATTTATATCAGTAAAAATGATTATTTTTTTCAGTTTCTTTTTTACTGCTGATCAAAGGTAATATCTAAAACTGCTGTCAAAACTTGATTTACTAAACTAATTAAAATGTTGTTACCAAATATGGAATACTAAAAATTGCACAAACCAGGTTGTTTCTACTGAACTTTGCTGCCTACTTTATCTTCAAAGATGAATATATAAAAGATAAAAGAGGAGTATTAAAAATAATATTATTGTAATTTAACTCTGATTTGAATACTGCATTTTCTCTTTTATCTAATATTTATCTTTGAAAATGCCATAGATAGCGAAAGCTCCTGAATTTGATTAAGATGTTTAACTGATATTAGTCTTCAGTAGAAATGAACTGATTTGATGTTCAATAATTTTAAGCTTCTGATGAACAACTTGGCTTCAACAGTTGTGAATTGTGTGTACTAACTAAAATAAAGTTTGTAGTGTTAAAGTTTTGAGTGTTGAGTTTTTAAATTAATTGTTTTCAGAGTGGCTTGTCACGTGAACTGTTTGAACAATGGTGTACTGACAGAAAAAATGGTGTTATCATAGCAGGTTATTGTGTGGAGGGGACATTGGCCAAGGTATGAGTCATGGCAGAGTGACAACATTTCTGCAACTAGATATTAAGAGACCTTAATCCAGAGATTGTTTCCAACAGTATAACTGATAGTCATGATCAGCTAAAAATTCCTGTCATGTAAAAGCTTGTTTTGAAACCGATGAATTGAACTAATACTTGGCCAATTATATTTAATGTTAGATAATCAGATTTTCAATCCTGACTGGCCATTTGTCAAGTTTTTAACTTCAAAAAAATTTGAATTAACTCCAGACCTCTGTCTTTCAAACAGCTACTGTATGAAGTTGCATCACAAGTCAAGTTCAGCATATGAATTAAAAGTACTTTATACATCAGATTTAGTGCCTGACAGAATAGAAAATGGCAAACATTCTGGCAAACATTCCACCAAACCTGTTTGTGTTGATAATAATTATGATGTACTTACTTCCAGTTTAAAGTAATATTTTCTACTTAGAATTATAGTTGCAGTATTTTTTATAAACTCGATAACCATTGGTGTTTGCAAACACTCATAGTTTAAGTTCTAAAAATGGAACTGATTACAATTTAATTTTAATGCAAGAATTATTTTGTTTTCTTATCTTTTGATCACAGCAACTGATGTCTGAACCAGAGGAGGTAGTAACTATGTCTGGCCAGCGGACTCCTAGGAAATGTTCCATTGGTGCGTCACTGTTATCGAATACTTTAACTTAATGTGAATAAAACAAGCATATCCTGAAGTTGTAAATGAGCTGCATGACTTGTTCAGACAGCCACCTGTTGGACAAAGCCAAACTGCTCATCTAATATATTATGCTGCTTACTGTAAGAAATTAGTTCTTTCTCGAGCCTACTGGCCCTGCTCCGCTTGGGATTGCCACCTTATTGTGGTGGAGTGGTTTGTGTGACCCAGTGACCTCTAGAGCTATGTCAGCGGGAGTCATAGTACTCCTGGCAGGGCCACCTGTGGTAGGGACCAGACGAAGAGTGATCCCCCGGTCCTCCAGGTTGGGGGTTGGGCGTGGGGCTAACAACTCCACCCCATAAAAACCACCTTGTTACAGAAAGTACGGCAATGAGGACAGGTAAAGTACAATCAACTACAGGCCCAAGAGTAGACTTAAGCCGGGAAATCAGTAGCGGTATGACCAACTCTGATGAAAGTCTCCTTGGGGAAGTTATAGAGCTGTGAAGGGAAGTCTACTTGAGCCAAAGGCATGGATCAGAATAGGAACATGGAACGTCCACACCATGAACGAAACATCAAAATTAGCCCAGGTACAGAAAGAAATGAGTAAGTATAGATTGGATATTCTTGGCATTAGCGAATGTCATTGGACAGGGTCTGGATGCCAGAAAACAACTGACGGCTTAGTCATACTGTATTCAGGCCATGAAAACATCCACCTCAATGGTGTGGCTTTGATTATTGCCAAGAGGTTCGTTAATACCTTGTTAGAATGGGAGCCAATCAGTGACTGAATCATGAGAGCCTGATTCCTCTCTAATCACTGCAAGCTAACAGTTAAAACAAACCTGGGCAGGACAATTGTGACAGAGCTCCGAGAAGTGGGTCTGATGTGGGGCGAGGCATGTAAACTTGCAAGAGATTGCCAAAAATGGCATCGCTCTGTCGTTGCCCTATTTTCCACTCAGGAAGATGGGGATAAGTAAGTACTTGCCCATTAGGCCGGCGCTTATCTCCAGTTTCTGCAGTGTTAAGCAGACGAGAGTCTGATTCCCCCTGGACAGGACACTAATCTATCACAAGTTAGCTCCCTGTAGAAACTGGTACTCATTTATACAGCTGAAATGACTGGAACAAGTTGGTTTAAGTGTCTTGCTCAAGGACACAAAACAGTTGTTTGACTAGCCAGCACAGCTCAAGCTCAAACTCGTGACCTTAGAATACAAGTTGAACATGCTAACTGCTCAGCCGCTTGACTTATATGAGACTAGTACTTAGGGATTTGGGGTTTAAAAATCCTCAGACATGTCCCATTTATTGTTATGTCACTTTCGGACAATACTGTATCTGTTCCTTACCACTCACATTAAAGGTTGACAAATAAATGATTAATGTATGATTTTAAGTTAGCTTTTTCATTTCCTAGATAATTAATTTACATACTGTACCTATAATTTATAAGTCTTGTTCATAACTGTTTTTTTTTTTCCCCATAGATTATATCTCATTTTCAGCACACACTGATTATGAGCAAACCAGTGATTTCATCCGTACCTTAAAACCACCTCATGTTGTAAGTTAATGTATGATTTGTCTTTGTTTATGCTTCAACTGTATCCCAAATCTAACCTGTGAACTGTAGTTCACTGTAACAAAAAGACATTTTACTGCAAGATTTAACTTGATGTTAATTGAATTAAACCTGAAGAGAAAACGTTTGTTTTATATTATATATTTTAGCCTATATTTTATAATAGTTAATTGAACTGATTGCTTTCTCTTTTACTGTTAAGGTTCTTGTACATGGTGAACAAAATGAGATGGGAAGATTAAAGGCAGCTATGATGACTATTAGTTGATATTTTATAATAGTTAATTGAACTGATTGCTTTCTCTTTTACTGTTAAGGTTCTTGTACATGGTGAACAAAATGAGATGGGAAGATTAAAGGCAGCTATGATTCGAGAGTATGAAGATAACCAGGTTAGAAATTTAACTATCTTCTATATTTTAACAACTATCCCAATAAGGGGAGGTGAATAGCGGTGGATATATACTGAGATGCGAAGCGTTGAGGTTTGTATCTAGAGCTAGACACCAACCCTGAGGGGGATAGTTGTTTTAATATTTAGCAGGAGATAGGGATAAAATACACTTCATTTTTCAAAGAAAGGACAAAGTTTAAGTTTTTTTTCTCTTTCTAGCATGTGCACTTCATGTACATTCTTCAGGGTTTTTTGAAAAACTTAAATGTCGTGGATTTTAAGCAGATTTTGAAAGAAAATATTTATCATAACTATTAAAACCAAAAAAGCCAAATCTTGTTGCAATCATTTTCTCGTCATAACTAATGGGTAACGCGACGCCATTTTGACTATACTGCCTCAAAATCAACTAATAGTCATGGATATTGCGAGATACGGGAGCCAATCAGAGTGTGCGAAAATGGATATTGGTTGCTTTGGTAAATACTAATAATAGATAGAATTAAAAGTTAAAAGATTCAAAAGTAGTGTGATCATGAGCAAGGATTTCATGGATTTTGTTTAAGTTATGCTAAAGCCGAGTAGGATGGCAAATGCATATATCTACCAATGATTTAGGTCAGTTCCTGAAAGTAGTAACTTTGTATAACAAGAAGCTGGGGAAGGTCAACAAATGGATGCAGGTATAGGTTAACCGAGCAACTACTGTAACGTATTCTTAAAACCCTTGTACTTGTACACTGCACGTGTTAATAGTCCAGATGACAGCCTGATGTTTATGGGAACAGGTGCAGCTCAGCCAGTTAGGGCGTGGCCTTGGGGTTAGAAGTTCCTGGGCAGTTCAAACCCCAGTGACTGCACGTTAGTTTTGAATTTCTTCCGATCAGTTTTAAACACCTGTAATACGGAGCACTAATGGAGGGGGGGTGAAGGGCGTACCGTCAGCTTTTACCATTGATAACAGCTTTCTCTGTGAGCTGAAGGAACTACACTGACATTAATTAATGGTACCTTAAACTTTATTGTACATAAATCAGTGGCAGCAGTGTCTTCGTCTGAGACAGATTGGTGTCCTATCCAGAGCTCAATACTGTAGCTTCTATTTGTATGACGCTTAAGAAACCAGATAAATGAATATTTCATAGATCTGTAGGAAGAGTTTTTCTTAATGTTAAGGTTCGAGCTCATGTATTTTATACTGTGTTCCATTTTGTAGGAAACCGATATTGCTGTTTATAACCCCGCCAACACGCACAGTGTGGAGCTTTATTTCAGAGGAGAAAAGATGGCCAAGGTTTGTAAAAGAGAGCACAAACAGCTGAACTGTAATAGCAAAGCAGAACGCTCTTGATCAATCCCAGAAAACAATTGCAACCTGCTTACCCATTCCCTAAAGCTAAGTGTTTGCAGTCAGGGCCCAGTTGTTCAAAGACCATTATATTAGCCCTAACCCAGGGAAAAGTTTTTAATCCATGCTCGTGTTTCTTATGGTCCGTTAATGGACTCGGCTTGAAAATTATGGTTAACATGTCTGTGTTATTTGAAATTCTGAGTAAAGTTTATAAGTAAAGAAAACTTATAATTATGTAACCATTAGGACTTTTCCTTAACCTGATGTTGAAATTAATCGGCTTTCGGACAACCAGGCCCTGGGTTCTAGTCCTTATCCAACCCAAGAGATGGTTCCACAGGGATCAGGATTGACCGAGCTGTTTATCCCTCTGGCTACAGTCTGGGGTCTAGCCTTTATCTAACCCATGGGAGGGGTAGTTGAGTACTGTAGTTTTCCCAGACACCAGGATTGACCAAGCTCTCCGTTCCGCTGTCTAACCAGTAGAAGCAAGCAGCTGAAGCTCTTAATGGTTACTATCCAGTGAGGCCAGTAACTGAGATAGAAACAAATATTAACTACAGAAGAGGAAAAAATGCAAAAAAGTTCCAAGATTTGTTTGAATTGGACCAGTTTGTCATGGTTCCTATGGAACCTAAAATGCTAGCAAGAATTCTTATCGTTCAATTTTTTTAACATACTGTAAAGTATGAAAAGGTGTAATTTACCTGAATTTCTGCTCAAAGTCTGAAAAAGCATGAGGTCGGTTTTTTAAGAAAAAGCAAAATTTATTTTTGTAAATTAGGTCCAAGTCATATAAAGTAACAGAGTCTGTATGATCAAACAACTTTTTTTGTATAAACTCTCCCTCCTATCCTGCAGGTGATGGGAAGCCTTGCTGCCGAGAAGCCGGACGATGGCAAACACATTTCAGGGATATTGATCAAGAGGGGGTTTAATTATCACTTGATCGCACCACAGGATCTTCAAAGTGAGTTGTGTAATCTTTCCTTGTAAAGCAAAGTCCAAAGGCCACGTGTGATAGTATCATTCTGTTGGTAGTAGTAATAAATATGATCCCAAAATAAAGTCTGCAAAAATTGGTTATCTTGAACAATTTCTAAGACGTTTTTGTTTAAAAACTTCGTAAACTGCATTTATCGTCACTTGAATTATCCTTACTATCTGAAAACAAACGAAAAATGTTGTCAACGTCGTCGAGTGTGCCGATTCACACGCTGAAGCAGTTTTTCCATTGACTTTTGTTTCTCTTCTCATAAAAAGGGAGGATGCAGGTTATCCATTGACTTTTAATTTGTCTCTTTTGTCATAATAACGTGGGGATGCGGGTTATAGTCTGGAAAATATGATATATGTTGCTGAACTAGAACGCAAATGCCTAAAATGTTTACAGTAAAGCAATTGGTTTTGGCACCATTAAATCCTTGACCATTTGTGGAACGTTTAAGGAAGAGCCATCCATTGCAGTGAGCTCAGTAAGTGCTTGGTACGAATTATTCTAATGACTGGACTGATTCTTGAAAATTCAATTTGATCCTTGAAAATCCCTTAAAACCGACTGCATTTTTTTTTCGAGCCCTGTATTTGCAGCCTTCCGAGGAAGAGTTATTCTGGTGAATAATTTAATCAGAGTATATTGGAAAAAGAATAAAAATTTCTATTTTACTTTTTTTTTGCTGAAGACTACACAGAGTTGGCCACAAGTGTTGTATCGCAGGTGGGTGCATAGGTAAAAAATGTTTTCAGGTGTTCTTGAATCCCCTCCAACCACAACTTCAGCCTAATTCACACTTGTGAGATAAGCACAAGCACAAGCACAGGAAAATTCAAGTGTGAACGTGCGTGAAATAAGCACAAGAAAAAAAAAAATTTTCTCTTGTACTTGTGCTTATGATTGTGTCGTTTGTTTCATCAATCTGAACATCAGTGAAATAAGCATAAGTATGTCGTCACTGGTACCATTCCACTTTGCGCATGCGTATCGGTTCTTTACGCTTGTGTTTATCTCAAGTGTGAACCAGGAATTAAAGAACAACATAAAAATTAATGTGCTGAGCGAGTCTAGCAAGTGAGCACGGCTAATTTAATTCATCGTTTATAAGCTCATCATAACACCATATTAATTGGTATTTCAAACCCTCAATGCAAATTAAAAAGGGAAAAAAACGAACAGAACAACAAAAGGCTCAACGCTTACTGAAAAAACTAGACCACAGTGAATGGATTTTTCTACTTTTTTGCTGAAATGCTGATATACTAATACATAAACAAAATTGCACATTCTTTCGTTCTCATACTTTACCAGATAAACTTTTGGTCTTGAGGGAATTCAGGAAACCATTTATCAGCCTTATGCATTCTGCTTCGCTCCATTTATTTGCAGATAAATGAACCATTTATTTCGACTCTTGATAACCATGAATGTTTGAGTGCTTAAAACTGCAAAAAATGAGCAACCCAATGTTACGATTGTCCAGATGCACAGCCGGCTGTGCGCCTATCGGGTTTTAGTAGGAACCAACTAGCGTACTATCAGGAATGCTGCAATCTAATTGGCTAAGCTACTCACTGTTTATTGGGCGATAGACAGAGAGTAGTGAAACTGTCTATGTTTTAAAACAAAAAGAGCAGTTACTCTCGTTTTAATTGGTACTAATTGGTTTCCACTAAAACAATTAGACTACTGGTTGTCGTTTTCTATATGAATCTAATAGTCAACTCATTGCTTCGCGCCTCGTTGACCGTATTGACTCGAAAAAAACTCCACCTCAAAGTCTAAATAACAATTGTTAGCAATTTCTATCAATTGCCAATTGAAATTAAGAGCAAGTATTCTAATTATTTTACTAAATGTCTCTCGAGATTAAACAACAAAACTATAATAACTTGTGATAAGTAAGTTTTAATTTCTTCGTACATTTGACAAAAACAGTAAACAGTATAGTTAGCCTATAAAAATCAAAAAGCGAATATTTTAAACGTTTTAGTTGAAATCTCTCGAGAATAAACAACAGAACTACAATAGATTGTAATAAACAAAGTTTATTTATGGTTTGTGCATGCAAATGTGCTCGACAGTCTTTATTGAAATGTATTTTTCCTCACCTTCAAGCATTTTTACATCTTATTTTGTTGCTGCTTTCGTTTTATCTGGGACTGTTTTGTCAATAAGGAGCTCCCAAGTCATCTTCAGAAACGACTGAAAACCGGAAAGTGCACGTGACAGCTTTTAGCCGCCATATTGGGTTTCGACTGATATAGGTAGCCAATCAGATTACAGCATTTGTGACAGATGGTGACTAGATTTCTTCTAATTAGGTACTTCACACTCATGCGCAGTGTGTATATCCCACTGTTTTGGCAGGCCACAAGTCTTACCAATGTCATTGAATCCTGTCACCCAGACAAAACAATTGTTCCACATGCTTAAACACTAGCTCAAGCTACCAAATTAGATAAGTCAGTTAAAATTTAGTTGTGTCTATTGCTTTTCTTACTGCAGAAACAAACGGTGTCTTTTCACGGCGCCTTTTCAGTTTTGCGTCAATGTCTTGAGAATTTGGCAGGAAGTGTCGAGCTTACAACTGCCGTCGGTGGTAAACAAGCCCTCAGAGTGTTTGAGAACATAACCATCATCCAAGAGCGTGGCAGTGTTACTGTTGAGGTGAAAATAATGTGAAATTTTGAATGTTTATGGTGACTAAAGCTCTTTGGAAACAAATAATTTTATGTGTTGTCCTTCCTTTGGATGTCTTATTTTCCAGCATCTTTTCGTTCTTGAGCTTAGTTTTCAGATCAAAAATTTTTAGAATCAGTTTCTGGAAGTTAGAATGTTTTTACTAAACAAACGTTTCGACTTAAAATGCTTTGACTACAATCCAAGCTAGATGAATGAGTACATTCACTTTCAGTTTTCAAATATTATTCACAGAATTAAAAATGAAACGCGGAGCCAAATTATAATGAGTCTCGTGCACGCGAGTATGCTTATTAGATGTTAACTTCTACAGATTGCAATGTTCTATTCAATCGCATTGTTGCATGCAAAACTGACTTTCAGTATTGGAACAGTTGGTGTATTTAGTGAAACTCAGACGAGTTACACACCGAGGACTAAATATTAAGTAATTGCTCTAGTAAGTAGACCGGACGTTTCGTAACTGAGTGTATCTTCCCTACCAGCGGAAGTTTCGTACCGAAGACGTATTTATCCTACCAGCAGATGTTTCGTACCAAGAAGTATCTACCCTACGAGCAGGTGCTTTGTTCCTAAGAAGTATCTAATGTACCAGCTGACGTTTTACACCTAAGACATATCTACCTGACCAGTGAACATTTCGAACCTAAGACGTATTTACCCTAACAGCGGATGTTTCGTATCCAGGATGTAACTACCCGACCTGCAGTCATTTCCTACCCGAAACTTATCTACCCCACCAGCAGTTGTTTCGTACCCAAAAAGTATCTACCCTACCAGTGGTTGTTTCATGCCTATTACCCATCTACCTTACCAGCTGACGTTTCGACCTAAGACCTATCTACCCCACCAGCGGAAGTTTTGTACCAAAGACTTGTCTAGCCTATCAGCGGTCTTCGAGTTTTTTTGTTAACGAAAAAAACGTATTCTTAAAAACACATTTATGCGATTCCCGTTATTGTAAGGTATGATTTCTAAGCCAACACAAAATTGGGCACAAAACGTCTTCTGTTTGGGTACGAAACGTCCGGTCACCGATGCTCATCATTGTGTACACAAGGTTTTTTTCCAAGACCAGTGCCAGCTATTAACAACTCTTCAAAATCAAAACAATTTTTAAAGTTTGACTGCCGAAAAAAGGAAATGTGTTTCATGTTGTACCTGTTAAGAGTTACAGTTGTTGGCAAATTTTTGCCTGTAGGTTAAGAGGCGAAACGAGCTGGATACTCAGGGTTGTTAGTTTACGTGCGGATAGTATTAAAATACTCTGCTGTTTGCTATTATACTAATGTACCTCTAATGCATTACAGTGGGTGGCGAACTCTGTGAGCGACATGTACGCCGATGCTGTGCTTGCAGTGATTTTACAAGTTGAATCTAACCCTACTCTTGCACAAGGTAACACAAGTCTCAGTATTTGATTATACTCATTTTCATAAATTCTGTAATCGGGTGATAGTGATAATGGTTGATAATGGTGATGATTATGGTAGTATTAATTCTAAAACCGAGATCAAGTGATGGTATAATGATGATGTTTAAGATAAAGATACAAGAAACGATTATACTTATTTATGATGATAGTGATAGTGTTAATGATGATGATGATAATGATGACGACTATAGTGTTATGATCAGGCAGTGGTGGTAATAAAGTTTGATGGCGATGATGATTTTAACAATTTTGTGATCAAGCCACGATGATAATGATCAGTGATGATAATTGTAATTTTGATGATAGTAAGCATAATGGTTCACGGTGATAATGAAGATTGATTGTAATGGTCATTACATTGGCTGGTAGGATCAGGCAGTGGTGATGGTTGATGATGGTGATAATTGTAATGATGAAAATGACGATTATAATTTTTGTTGATAACCAGGCAACAAGGATATTGAGTGATAGTGTTGGTCAGTACGATTATAATTATAGTGATGGTGATGATAAAAAAATGTTTGATGATCTGGCAATGGCGATAATAATGAGTGGTGGTGGCAATGACTATAATGTGATGATTGTGATAATGATGTTTGGTGGCAGTGGTGTTTATAATGAGATGATGACAACCATTTTTGCTAAGAAATATGCAGCCCATTAAATCTTTTTAAAAACATTTGCGTGTTGTTGATGTATTATTTATCTCTTGCAGCTGCCAACAAGAGAGCTGACATGAACACTTTTCCAGACAGGTAACAGTTGTGCTTTAGATCATACCCTGATTTTTCAGTGTTTAACGATTTTAGTCGCGCACAAATCCAATGCCGAAACAAATGGTGGTAAATGAATGAGAAAATGAACTTTGAGTTAACAGTTTAAAACACTAAACTATTAAATCCTAAAATCCTGTCGGCCCTGTCAGGGTAGCTTAGCAAAGCGACGGTCTACTGCGCAGAAACTCTTGGTTTGATTAGATTTCAGACCTGCATTTTAACGGTTTGTAAATTTTTGAGGAAAAAGTACTGCCTTTGCTCTCGCGTTTGCGAAAAGGCGGTTCATGTTCTCACAGGTAAGGTAGTTAAACCGTAATAGGTCAACCCTCACGACCTACTTGTCAGGAAGAACCCACAGCTTTTGTGAAGGAACCAGGAGGAACCCACAGCTTTTTCTTGAGGAAAGCATGAAACCCCCATCTTTAAGCTCAATAATCCATGTCATCTTTAGTGAATAACGAACAAAACATAATGGGAGATTAGTTAAATAATCGTTTTACTTGCCTAGTACAAACGGAAGCAGGAATTTAGGTTAGCTCTGACGGTCTTGTAAAATTGTCTCTGGCAGGCTTCTTAAACTACTCCGTGGTACTTATGGCGAAGACGCAGTTAGCAGGAACACAAAAGGAGATCAAATCTCGGTTCGTTTTGATGGAGTTCATGCTGCTGTAAGCCTCGAGACTCTGGTAAGTTCTTCTTTATTAGTAAGCTTTTAGGGAGACCTATCACTCGTGCAAGAAGAGTTGTAGTTTTCGGTAAACTCGTTGGTTGCTGCAGTTACAAAATATGGTATCAAAAAGAAGGAGAGTGAAACTAATGGTAATAATTGGGAGTCAGGATGGCCGAGTTGTTAGCGCTCGTGCCTCCCACCTCTGTGGACCCGGGATCGAATCCTGGTTTGCATGTGGGCTAAGATTTGTCGATCGTCTCCTGACCCCAAGGGTTTTTCTGCGGGTTCTCCGATTTTCCTCCATCCGCAAAACTGACTTTAAAGAATGTCAAGATCTGTGCCGAGGGCCATATGATGTTAGTTAGTTTCCACAAGGTTAATATGTTTACCCTCATTTAGTTTAGTTTAGTTTAATAATTTTTTGAGTTGGATAAAAGAAAGCTTACAGGTTTTAAAAATAAAGTATCATATACAATGGAGGTTGGTGATGATGGAGGCTCCAGTCTTGCCTCATGCAGATGTAAGAAGAGGGCAATTTTGAATGAGATTTTTGGTTTCCCGATATGTACAGAAAGGGAAATAGTGGCAGTGAAAGAGTCTTTAGAGTCTCATCTTATGCAGAGTGGGGAACAGACTATTAGACTGTTGAAAGAGACTTCCAAATTTTACTATTTGCAGAAGTAGCGGGAGGGGAAGTAGCGAAAGAGATTTGGCTAGGGCTTTGGTGAAAGGGATTTCCAGTCTTGTTTAATGCAGAAACAGGGTAAGGGAAATTGTTGAAGGTGCAAGTTTAGATGGGAGACTTTCTAGACCCTAACCTCTCTATTTGCACAGATAGCGGGAGGGGCAGTAATGAAAGTTATTTCCTGGGGCATTGGTAAAAGGGATTTCCAATCTTGCTTAATGCAGAAACAGGGTAAGGGGAATTGTTGAAGATGCGAGTTTAGATGGGAGACTTTCTAGACCCTAACCTCTCTATTTGCACAGATAGCGGGAGGGGCAGTAACGAATATTATTTCCTGGGGCATTGGTAAAAGGGATTTGCAGTCTTGCTTAATGCAGAAACAGGGTAAGGGGAATTGTTGAAGGTGCGAGTTTAGATGGAGGACTTTCTAGTCCCTAGTCTCTCTATTTGCACAGATAGTGGGAGGGGCAGTAACGAAAGTTATTTCCTGGGGCATTGGTAAAAGGGATTTGCAGTCTTGCTTAATGCAGAAACAGGGTAAGGGGAATTGTTGAAGGTGCGAGTTTCGATGGGAGACTTGCTAGTCCCTAGTTTCCATTTGCACAGATAGCGGGAGGGGGATACACAGTAGTGAAACAAATTTTCCAGCTTGCCTTATGCATAGATAGGGGGAGAGACTCAATCTCGTGCTATGGGAGTTGCAAAACTTATCTTTTCTCTTTCCTTATTCCCAGGAAGTGGAGTGCGAAGAAGAAAACTTGCAACACCACGTTTCGAGTGCAGTTAGACGTCTATATAACGCTATGAGCCCTTGTGTTTCATGACCCACAACATTCATTCCCAGTTGTTGATGGCTTTGAGCTGTTTCGAAGAAGGCATCTTTCCAAACAGCACAATACTTCAATCTAGTCGTTTGAAACTTCCTCCTCAAGTGGTTTTGCTTACTAACTTTTAGGTCACTGCTTTTACGCTGAAGATGTAGATAGGCAACGCATTATTAAATGTAATATTTGTCTACTCGGTTTATTGTGGAAAATGCTTTTACTATATTTTCCCCAAAGAAGCGCTCAAGATCATCTTAAAACCCAGCAAACAAGAAACAATTATGTGTCAAGTGGTTAGTTATTCTTCAAGTCTTTATACGGTTTTCTTTTTGTACCTTTAGTTGTGTGCAAACTCAATAGGTCGTAAAAGACTTGGGCAGTCTCTAGCACCATGCTGGCTATCAGACTTGTAAAAGTGTGGATTGAAAGCCCAGTCTGCGTGCTAGAACACGACACCAAATATTTGTTTTTGCAAGAGGCCGCTGCACTTTTTCCTAAAAGTTGGAACCAGCAATGTAAACGACCGAAATAAACTATATAAAAGAGAAGAAAAGAAAAGAAAACAGGGACTTGGCATAGCGGAGCTACAGTTGCTTTTACCTAAGAATGGATGTTACGTCTGTACTATTCAAATAGAAAAACAGTCTGTTATCATAAAATTAATTTCTTCTTAGTTCTTAGTGAAACAATAAATCTTACTTTTCTTCGAAATAAACTATACAAACAATAAATTTGACTATTTCTTCGAAATAAACTATATAGAAGAAAAGAAAAGAAAACAGGGGCTTGGCATAGCGAAGCTACAGTTACTTTTACCTAAGAATGGATGTTACGTCAGTGCTATTCAAATGGAAAAAAATTGATTTTCTTCTTAGTGAAACAAAAAATTTGACTTTTCTTTGTGGGACCAGTAAGCTGTCATTCTTATGGAGATGGGAGGAATTCGAAACTTTACGATCTGCAAAAATGATACGCATAAACACAATAATGTGATACTCTTTGATCTCTTACACATTACTGTATGTGGAATTCTTCAATCTCTTTCACATTGCTGTGGAATTCTTCGGTATCTTGCAAATTACTTTGGAACTCTTCAAGCTCTTACATTAATGTGGTGTTCTTCAATCTTTTACACATTACTGTGGTACTTTTAAATCTCTAACACATTACTGTGGAACTCTTCAATCTGCTATGTACTATAGTGGTACTCTCCAATTACATGCACATTACTGTGGAGCTCTTCAATCTCTTACACATTACTGTGGAACTCTTTCATTTCTATACATTACTCTTCAATCTCCTAAGTTATACTGTGGTACTCTCCAACTACATGCACATTACTGTATCACTTGCACATTACTGTGGTATTTATTTTTATCGTCCACATTCTACACTTTACTGTGTTAGAAAAAGATACAAATAGCAGAAACAAATACTTTCGTATTTCTTTTAACTTAAAACAGTTGTGAAAGAAGATTTGTTGGTAGAGTACCTGTAGCTTTTGATTTTTATGGGAAGTTTGCAGTATGTGTGTGAACAAGAAGTTTTGTTTAATTGCTATCAATGGCAAAAACTGAGTAAAGCCAAATGTGCATTCAGCCAAAACGATTAGGACATTTCAGCTATTAACATGTGTAATGAGCACAGAGCAACAATTGGGTCTCCACATACCAACGTCGCCCTTTATTTAAAACATCCTGAAATCATTTAGGTTCTTGACAGCGCAGCTCACAATCCTTCATGCAACCTTTAATCTTTAGAACTAATGCTCTGAAAAGACCAGTTATTGATTAGGAGTGCGTTGACAAGATGTTCCTGTTCGACTGGACTTAGTTTTACCTCTACATTTTTGTGGAATTCTATAAAGTAAGCAATAATTACTTACAGTCTGACAGAGATAAAAGGTCCAACATGTTGAGTGGCTTTATTATATCAATCTCTAACTTTTGTCGCGTTGCCTCGTCCAGATCTCTGATGCCTTGAAAGCGGTCTGCCTTTTCACGTTGATTTTGTTTGATGCCTGATCTTGCCTTGCTATGATCACCTAAGATAGGTTCGAAAACTGACAGAAACTCCTCTTTACCTATACTACGATCATAGTTTTTACTAGGGATAGAGAGAGTGATTCTGCTTTTCTGCACAACTTGTCCCTTGAACTTGAGGGTGGACATCATTACACTCGCGGTCGGACTGTGGCTCCTTCCAGAGAAACAGAGAGTATCGTATTTCTTCCTTACAGTTTCCTTTGAAGAAGAATGTTTTAGAGTGTCACCTTTGGTCCATGCACAGTCAGGAGGGCTGCCATCATCAATGGAATTACTCTCGTCTGAGTTGTTGCAGTTGCCGTTAGATTCATCCTCAATTACAATCTCTTCCATTGTTTCTGTGGAGGCATATCTGGTAAGAATTCTTCTCTCAAAGACATCTTCGTCAACGATGGATTTGCAGTCATTAGACTGGGCGCTTAATTTCTTCGAAGACTCTGGGTCTTTACCGTTATGGTTGCAGGGATCCACCTCTTGTATATCGGACAAATCTAACGTACAACTATCAATAATGGGGATCGGAATTGTTGTTTCAGAAATACTTCTCCGGTTTTCTTCAAGTTTTTCTGCTGGTGGATGTGGATGTACTGCATCAGTTGTAGAATTATGTTCGCAATGAAGCTTAGCTGCGTTTAGTTCAGTGCTTTCTCGAAAATTTTGTTTGCAAGAGCTTGACTGAGCAGCAAGACTGCCGCTTCTACACGAGTACAGATCACATGTAAAGCTGAGTAAAATGGGATCGTTTTCTTTCGATTTACGGGAGAAAACTGCTCTGATTTTTTTCATTTTCCCGAAGCTACGAATAGCGATCGTCCGAGTAAAATTTTTTCTGTCGGAAAAAGTGTCCGTAAAATTCTAATGAAATCTTTTTTATACTGTTTTGGAAAAAGGGCGTGTCATTTTGTTGACGGCCGTTTTCTTTGTTACTTAGTAACTAAGCTTTGTTTGAAAGGTCAGTTTAACGACCAACACTTTATAGTTATCCACAGTCCTTTTAGTTGCCCGAAGGCGTGTCTTTCTGACGTAGACCTCATTGTGAAAAACTTTGATTGCTTTATGTTTGATTAACTTAAAACGTTTCTTAAGGGGGTGGGGAGTTTCTTGACGCACTGCGTACAAAAAGATGTCTTAATAAAAAAGGGTTGTGAATCATCTTCAGGCTAATTAGCTCCCCCAAGGCGTGTCTTTCTGACGTAATATTTACTGGGTATAATTTTGATTTCTTCAATTTCGATTAACTTTTTAAGCGTTTCTTGACGCACGTTTTTTTGTTACTTAGGAACTAAGCTTTGTTTGAAAGGTTAGTTTAACGACCAACACTTTATAGTTATCCACAGTCCTTTTAGTTGCACGAAGGCGTGTCTTTTTGACGTAGACCTCATTGTGAACAACTTTGATTGCTTCGATAATGATTAACTTTAAACGTTTCTTAAGGGGGTGGGGAGTTTCTTGACGCACTGCGTACAAAAGGATGTCTTAATGAAAAAGGCTTGTGAGTCATCTTCAGGCTAATTAGTTCCCCGAAGGCGTGTCTTTCTGACGTAATATTTACTGGGTATAATTTTGATTTCTTCAATTTCGATTAACTTTTGAAGCGTTTCTTGACGCACGTTTTTTTTTGTTACTTAGGTACTAAGCTTTGTTTGAAAGGTTAGTTTAACGACCAACACTTTATAGTTATCCACAGTCCTTTTAGTTGCCCGAAGGCGTGTCTTTTTGACGTAGACCTCATTGTGAACAACTTTGATTGCTTTATGTTTGATTAACTTTAAAACGTTTCTTAAGAGGATGGGGAATTTCTTGACGCACGTTCTCTTTGTTACTTAGTAACTAAGCTTTGTTTGATTAATTTAACGACCAACACCTGATAGGGGAGGGGGGGGAGAGAAGGGTCTCCGGATCGGTGAATTTGGTCTAAAAATTTCGTTCGGATTGCGGATTTCAACAATAATTTCAGCGGATCTGCGGATCCAATAAATCTTATGGATTCGAAATTTGGCAAAACACTTGTGCGGATTACGGATTCAAAGCATAATTATAGCCGGAACAAAAATATAAGATAAGCTTGTACATAAGCAAGAACGTTAATAAGTATGAAGGTAGTAAAAAAACTATAACCAT
>JAOBRD020410040.1:0-28970 GCA_027575215.2 Hydrozoanthus sils | reverse complement strand
TGTCATTTTGGCTTCCTCAAATATGACATTTTCATGACAGGGTTCATACGGGTCATGGAAAACCTGGAAAGTCATGGCATTTTATAATTTTATTTTCCAGGTCTGGAAAGTCATGGAATTTTGATTAGGGTCATGGGCAGTCAGGGAAAATTAGCAGAATTTAGATTGGTACCAACATGTAGAAAAATTATAAGCGATCCATATAATTATTTGCACAAAATTGCTTGCCTTTTTGCTGAATAATCAGATATTTCACTGCAGAAATTGACTCGCGGAGATGCAGCGGAGTAAAACTGTGCAAGAGTTAGATCATTTTAATTCCCAGAGTTGAACTTGGCAGTGCTACTATGTCTCAAAATAAACACCTGTTTCTTCACTTTGATAAGCTTGAATTATGCTAGGAAAAAAGAAAATGAAACTATTTTGATGTATTGAGGGAAGAGATAACAATGCTAGGTCATGGAAAACCAAAAAAAGTTATGAAAAAAGTCATGAAAGTCATGGAATTTTAGAAAGTCAAAAGAATACGAACCCTGCAAGATGCATCATTTAACAAAGATTACAAATGTGTTAACATCTTAAGAAAATCAACAAAGCTGGCTAGAAGTTGTCCTCGATAAAAAGGAAAAGTAGATAAATGCTTAATTAAGTAGGGATTGGATTGATTTACTATATGTTAAAACTGGTTTTTCAGGTTGTAGAGGAGTCAGGTATAACCCAGTTCTACACTCCAACATCTAAGGTAATGATAAAGAAAGCAATCAGATGCTACAGCTTGCATGTTTTATTATAACAGTATTAATCAAGCCTGTGTGCTTTATCAAGTGTCGCAGAAGCTAGTAAGATTGTCAAGGAAAACGTTAGCTGGATTCCAATATTTGCGTCACTGGTTTCTTCCTAAATTTTGCCTGAATTCAGAGATTGAGTTTTGTTCTTAGACCCTGGGAAAATGCTTACAGCCAGAGGAGGTTTAGTTTTTTCAATCTTTACCAAAAGAGCTAATCACACTTCACTGTGTCTACATACAGAATAAAAAATACTTGTTGCAAAACCAATCTGAAAACACGATATTTTCACTTTTTCAGAAATATTTTGATAAAATGTTATACTAGCATACACTAAAATCTTGATATAACAAAACCTTTCTTAAGGAAAAACCCCACTACAACAAAGTTTAGCAAGATTACTTGTTTTAAGTATAATCTGCAACCCCATTTTACACAACTCTGATATAACAAATAGAAACTTATTCCTGGCCAAACCACTTAGTTTGTGGTGGTTTGTATTATTAGATCTTCATCAAATATATCTTAGAAAATAGCTATAACTGATATTATTATTATTATATACCAGCTCAGCAACGCACGATTTGATCGGTTTAGAAATAGTAGATGTGAGACAATATTTACCTCCAAAATACATCTGCGGCGGAAGCAAAAAATTGTTGGGGGGACACAGTGAAAATTTTAATAGGTTGTTAAAAGATCTGAAACTCCTATTCAAAAGTTATTTTGGTTAACCAAATGTGCCCCCTGGCCCCCCTGGTTCCGCCTCTATGAAATAGTAAAAATGACACCAAAACATTATGGCGGGCGCAAGTAGTTGCTTAACACCCATTTTGGTCACAATATTGAAAAAAACGCTATAAAAGCATGGGATTTATAAAAAAATCTAAAGAAATTCTCTGTTTTATGCAATTTACAATATTTTGTAGTTGACAAGCTGTCAAAACCACGTTCGTTGTAAATTAGGCTGCTCACGCATAAGTTTCACCATGCTCAGTGGTTCAAGTAATAAAAGTATTTTTTCTTACAAATCTTTCCTTTTTGTCAAAGGAAATTTCTTAGATCAGTTGCCTTGCTGGTATATGCTAAAACACTTTTTGTTTTTCAATTTCGGTGGATAGTGGCTTAATGAATACCTACCTCGCACCTTCAGCGCTCAGTAGGTACTCTGCCACCATCCACCTAAATTGAAATAGAATAAGTGTTAATTATTACAATAACTGTATAGCTATGTAAATCTAAAATTGTCATGTCTTCTTTTGAAACTGGTAAAATGTGTGATAACTTACTGTGGGGTGCTCTTCCTTGAAGTATTCAGTGAAGAGATCATTATATGGAAACCGAGAGCAGTCAACAATGGTTTCACATGTCAGGTTGGTCTCTTTGCAGTGGTTTAGTTTAATTGATATTGTTTTGAATCTTTCTGTATTATTTGTTATTAGAATTTTATATATTGTTATTTTGAAATATAAGTTATATTGCTAAACTGCATTTAAGTATTTTCAACACTGATTTCCCTTTATGTTGACATTAATTTCCCATGTAACAACAATTATGCTACTTTTTCAATTAATTAAAGGGATGCGAGGATATTCAGTGTGTCAGTTGATGCCGAGGCAAAGAAACAACTTGAACTTGAGCTGCAGGTCAGTTTTGAACTAACTGGGCTTGAATGAAAAAAGATAACACTCTGTATGATTTCTCTTAAGTTTGGAAGTAGGTGGTACTGGAGCCCATAGATTGAAGAAGTTTATGAATTTCAATCAATTTTCTTCATTGAATAGACTAGAGTAAGCTAGGGTGCTTTGTGTAACCTTGAAGTGTTGTGAGTCCAGTTTGCTGTATCCTTCGCCAAAAACTGTTTGTTCTTGATTTGTTCAAGTGAAAAACTTACTTGCTGAAATTCGGTCAGTCAACTGGGAGGATGTTTTACCTCCCCAAGTTGATGACGTTGAGCAGCTGTTTGATTCTTTTCACAACAAGCTTACAGAAGTTAAAGACAAACATGTTCCGTTAAAACAAGTTTCAAAGCGACAGCAAAAAATGCAATCTAAACCCTGGATAACAAAAGGAATTAGAAAATCCATTTCTATTAAAAATAAGTTATTCAAACGATACTTAAATGCTAAAAATGATTGTAATTTAACCAAATATAAATTCTGTAGAAATAAAATAAAACATCTTAAACTTATAAGCAAAAAATCAATTTATAAAAACTATTTTGCTAGCAATAGGAATAACATAAAGGGACATGGAAGGGGATAAAGCAAATTATCAATCTGAAAATACTTGTTTTGACGTTTTTTAAGACAGTCTTCTTGCAACAGTCTTGTCCTTTTCCTAGTTACAAATACAGAAATAGAAGATGAAATTGGTAATCTCGATTCTACTAAAGCAACAGGTCTATACAGTATACCAACAAAACTACTGAAAACCTTAAGGTTTATTATTTCAGGACCACTAGCAACCTTCTTTAACTGTTCATTCTCTTCTGGAACAGTACCAAGCAAACTTAAAGTGGCTCGAGTCATACCTGTTCACAAAAGGGACCAAGGACAGATAAATCCAATTACAGACCTATTTCCTTATTATCAATTTTTAACAAAATCTTAGAAAAACTCGTATACAATTGATTACTAAAATTTCTAGAGAGAAACGATATACTACTTAAAGGTAAGTTTGGCTTTAGATCAAGCCACTCTACATCTCACGCTATACTGCAAATTGTGGACAAAATTCAGAAGGCAACAGAAGCAAAAAAATGCTCATGTGGAATTTTCCTGGATTTGAGCAAAGCATTTGATACTAGTTTATCACAGGTGGCCTGCACTCTCTTTCCGTTTAATTATTATGTGCACAAACTTGAATAATTGTAGTCTAAAGTGCAGATAAAATACTACAATACGATGTGAAGTTGATCTTGTAAATGAGTTTTACAGTTGAAAAGGGATTCAGCTTTTTGTGTGAATACTACCATCATATCAAGAGAGTATTACTGGTAGTTCCATATCTGGCATTTGATGGTTGAGTGGCCCACTGGTATTTACTGAATGATCCATTGGTGATGACTGAGTGATCAATTAGTGATGGTTGAGTGATCTATTGGTATTTAATAAGTGATCCTTTGGTGATGACTGAGTGATCCGTTGGTGATGATTGAGTAGTCAGTTGGTATTTTCTGAGTGATTAGTTGGTGATGACTAAGTTATCCATTGGTGATGGCTAAGTGATCATTGGTATTTGCTAAATTATCCATTGGTGGTGGCTGAATTGTGCTTTTGTATTTTCTAAGTCATTTTTTCATTTGGGCGCAGCAGTATAGTTTTTGTGTTGAATTCATTAAACAGCATGACCAGAGAAAAGCTGACAATTATTGAATATTCTCAAATAAAACTTTTATCAAGTCTGTGTCCATCTCAATAGCTTAAATGCAATAACTGTGCGTATAACTAATTCCAAGCAATTTAGTTTGATTAGTTTTACGGTTTGAATTTCCTGCGGGCCGCCATTTTGATTTTTGACGTACTTAGTTGCAGTGCCAGTCTCCAACCTTGATGAATACAATAGCAGTGAACAAGATTCGGTCTAGCACTGCAACCACGCTACCTCACAATTCAAAATGGCCGCATGTGGGAGATTCAAACTGTGAAACTGATGAAAACAAATTGCCTGGCATTGGTTATGTGCACAAAATTATCAAACTTGTGCTGCTAAAGTGGACACAGTTAATAAAAGTTTTATTTAAGACCAATAATGTTATACCGTGGAGGATTCCTTCAAGTGGTCCATTAGTATTTGCTGAGTGCTCTTTTGGTGATGACTGAGTTGACTATTTGTGATGGTTAAGTGGTCCTTGGTATTTAGTTAGTGATCCTTTGGTGATGACTGAGTGATCCATTGGTGATGATTGAGTGGTCGATTGGTATTTTCTGAGTGATCCATTGGTATTTGCCGAGTGTTCCTTTTGTAATGTCTGAGTGATCCATTGGCGATGGTAAGTGGTCCATTGGTATTTGCTGAGTGTTCCTTTAGTGATGACTGAGTGATCTATTGGTGATGGTTAAATGATCCATTGGTGATTAATGTGTGATACATTTCTGTATTTTCTGAGTGATCCATCGGTAATTGTTAAGTAGTCAATTTTATTTTTTCTGAGAGATCCAATGGTGACAAGTGAGTGATTCATTTGTGATGGTTTAGTGGTCCATTCATAAATACTGAGTGGTCCTTTGGTGAGCGAAGTACGTTCAAACCATGTCAGAAGCTGGTTTAACTGATGCAGTAAGTATTCATCAAGCTGAACATATTATAACTTCGTTTTTTGTTTTCTAAGATGATCCAACCAAAATCAAATCATTCGCCCATTGAGGTCAGCTCTGTTATATACATATTCTTGTCGTGTTTTGCTTTGACTTGTACCTAAAATCCTCTGAAATGTTGTCATTATCTTTTTACCTGATCAAATACTTTGATTTTCGAGAACAGCTGCAGATGAGTTGCACAACAAGGGAATGAAACCAAACAAATTGCCTAATGAAACTTCTGAGCTGAAAGACTTGTATTAGTATGGTGTCTTCCTCAAGATATGTCGCTAAACAATGATCACCTTGATGAATACTTCTGTGTTTAACCTTGAATCTACCTCGCTCTCACCACATAACCCAGTTAGCCACTACAAAACAAATGAATGCAAATATTTTAAGCTCGCAGCACTTCACTTTCTATTAGAAACAGTTAGTAGTACCCCTTAATTAGCCCTTTCTTTGTATTTGTTCAGGGACTGGAAAGTCAGCTTCAAGATGTTAACAGAGAGTACAAAGAGATCCAGGAGAAAGAGAGAGCTTTAAGTAAACAGCAAGAGGACTTGAGAAATGAAAAGGTTAGCGATTGTGCTTACCATAACACTACACAATCATCAAAAGTCAAAACTAACTCACTTGATGATTACTAACAAGTTGTCCACCACTACCTGACAAGAACTGAATTCAAGTGAATGATTAGTTGGTAGGATTTCAACTTTTGGTTCAAAAATTAGAGTGAAAACCACAAACCATTTCTACTCTTCAGGACAAGTAAAATGAACGGTCACTTTATAAGGTTTCAACAACTGGTTCCAAAATTAGAATGAACAACACCAATAATTTCTACTCTTCAAGACAAGCAAAATAGTGGTAACTTTATAGGGTTTCATCCACTGGTTCAAAAGTTAGAATGAATAATGGAAGGTAGTAATTTTACATATAATTTTATGTATGCATCCGTTAATCATATTAACCTTACCTATTCCCTAAAATGTGAAAATAGTCACTTAAAAGCTCTTAGTATCAAATCATATCAAGTTAACTGATTAACAATTGTCTGAAGCTTTGTTCTAATCAGTACAGAACAGCTATTTGTACCATTTACAAGATGTGGTGTGTTCTTCCTCCCTTAGAAAAAGCTCCAAAGCCACACGCAGAGACGAAGAACCCTGGCAAACCAACTGGAAGCAAAACAGCAGGGGTAAGAACAAGATATAGCTAAATTTTAGTTAATTGTTTCCTGATTGATGCATATATATTATTTTGTATCAAGAAAATTAATGGAGATCATTTGTGCTGTTCCAGTTTATTCATAATTAATATTTACATTATGCTTTGGAAACCATTGTTGTATGTCTTTCCTTTTTCTTTTGTTTCCTGGTTTTGATCCTGCACATAATGTGCAGAAAACACAAAAGGCTTTTAAATGGAAACAACAAGTTAGTCAAAACATTCTCACAACACATGAAACAAAGATTGTGATGGGCCACGGTTCGTTCAACACAAAACAAAGCACCTTTTCAAGTAATCCTTTGTTTTTCTCTTTTGAGGCTCGCCACCTTTCCTAAGCAGTTCGTATATGTTAACTATATATTATGGTTTAATTAACAATCTTCTTTGGTTCTTAGAAATCAACAGAAGATTTCGAAGGGTCTGAAAACATTTGTTTGATAGATTTTGAGGTTCCTCTGTATTAGCTGTACGATTGTAATACAACAACTTGTCTAATCAGAACAATAGAATACTTCTTTCAGGGAAAGTAGGAAAAGTTTGAGGATGAGTTTAAAGTTCGAATAATAAATAACTTAATGACCTTTAGCTCCCTAACGAACTTCAATCTCTAGAATTCTGTGTAAAAAACTGTTTTCAGACCTTAAAATCTTCCATTGATTTCTAAGAACCTCAACTTTAGTTTCAATTTGATAGTTGCAGTTTTTGCATCAAGCTATATTATTTAATGAGTTTTAATTTGAAAACATGCAATGCTATTTTTCAGAGTAGATCAAATTCATGATAGTTATTGTGCAATGCTATTGGTCAGAATTGATCACATGATGCTTTAACGTGCCATGCTATTGGTCAGAATTGCAATGCTAATGGTAAGAATATAAGTATAAATAATTTAAAGTGATTGTTACTTTATGCTGCTTAAGATGTAAAATGTAAAATTTTTATCATAAAATCTTGGCTATCGCTGCTCTATTGAATCATCAGAGGTATTATATCATACCTCTAAAGATGCTGTAGAACGGTATAGCTTATAGGTTATAAAATGTATACTAAATATTACTTTTAAATTGAAATTGCCCAAACAGACTAGTGGCAACTCAGCGCCAAGCTCCAGACCAAAGAGCACAGGAAGAAAGGATTCGACAAAGAATCGACCAGGCAAACACTAACAGAGCTCAGATTGCTTTGCAGTCCAAGGAATTAGTCAGGGTGTGCAGAATTTAGATTTGATTTTTCATATCGTAATCAGGAAGCAAATTCCTCTTCAATCTTTTGCTTTACGTTGTTTTTATAATGATACTAAGGGGTTAACTTATTCAGAAAAATCGTAACAAGGGTTGTTGTTTCATCAGGTTTTCATGAAAAGGAGTATTAACCCTTAATTGCTTCAGTTTTTAAACTCAAAATCATAAAATGTTAACAAAATTACAAACTTCAAACTTTCTTGAAGCAATGGATATTTATAGAATCTACTTGTCAATACAAAGAAAATGAATGGTCACTTTGTAGGTTTTCGAGCAGTGGTTTAAAAGTTAGAACATTTTTAGTTTATGTAAAACTGTTTTTGGCAAGACAAGGGACACGTTTCTAGCTTGTGTTCAACATTATTATCAGTTTGTGGCTATTCACAGAACACAAGTTGTAGTCATAGAGTGTTGTCCTTAGGTGGCATATGTGTGATTACAACATGTAGATTCCCTAGATTCTCTTACCTTTGTGTGGGTTTATGGGGTTCTTTGTTAATCCTGTATCTCAGCGAAACCTTAGATTATACCCCGATCCAGTGGTAAGGCCTCACTTGAATCTACATGTTGTATTCACACATATGCCACTGAAGGATAACACTGTGGTTAAATATAGACTCGGGCCGAGCTGTACTGCCCTTAAAATCCCACAACCACCTTCCCAGCTGGCCCCATAACTCAGTTAGGTAGAGCAACGTAGATCTGTTTCGTAGGTCGTGGGTTCGAATCCCATCGAGGTTAGAGATTTTTTCTTTTTCCTTTGTGTGGGTTTATGGGTTCTTTGTTAATGCTGTAGATCAGCGAAACTTGGAATATACCCCGTTCCAGTGGTAAGGCCTCACTCGAATCTATACGTTGTACTCGAGTTGTAGTGTTTGATTTTCCTTTCGTGACAATTTTTAACTATTTGTTGAAAGAGTGTATCAGAGCATAAAAGGAGCAGGTCATAGTAACTCCACATTGTTATCATTGTGTACTCTGTGGTGATTCACAGGACTGAAATCGTGAAGTAAATGATGAGTTACATGATGAGTTTTTAAACTGTTCATTGTAGGAGTGTATCAGAGTATCAAAGGAACGTGTTATATTTAGGCTGAACCATGAACAAGCGACCTTGGAGAAGAAAAAGATTGAAGCAGCCTTTAGAAACTCATCACAGCAACTAAGACAACTTGAGGTAAACATCTGAAGTCACACATCAGTCAAGCCAATTTTTAAAGAATTTAATTTTTTAGGTAATTAATAAACAATGGTTAAGCCTGAAAGATTTTAAAATTGTTATGAAACAAAGTGGTCAATTTTGATCATAATGGCTGTGTGCACTGCTGGTTATTTTAATGGCTTGTTTAATTTCAAAGAGGAGCAAATCGTAGTTTGTGCTCAAAGTTCCTTTAACCAACACTGCAGCTGTTATTTTGGTGCTGTTGGTAATAATTTCCCGTGGTTGAATTACATATAACTAAGGTAAAAATTTGTAGATATGTTCAAAAATAAACGTCTTTGATCTTGAACGTCTACTTCATAGTTAAACTTAAGATCTTATAGATCGAAAATGTTTAGTTTTAAATTATTTATCTACTAGTTTTTACCTATATAGTTATATGTAAACACTGCTGTTATTTAGGTCTCAACTGAAAAAAGTTTTCAAAGCCCATACCATCCATAACAATGTTTTCTTTTGCAGTAACCCTATTATTAATGTCAATTATTGTCCTAGTTAACATTAGAATTTTCATGTAATTGTTGTTATTAAGTAGTTATGTTATATAATGTTGTTGGGGTGATAGTTTGCAATGTTTAACAATCTTACTATATACCGGCTGCTCACGATTTGATTGGTTTAGAAATAAAATATGTGAAGCAATATTTACCTTGCTATAAAAACATCAGATATTTAAAAGAGCCTAAAGAAACTCTGTTTTATGCCATTTACTTTATTTTGCTGTCAAAACATGTATGTCATAGGCTGCTCACGCATGAGTTTTGCCACACTCAGTAATTCAAGTAGTAAAAGTATTTTTTTCTTTAAAATCTTTCACCTATATTGAAAAGAATTTTCCTTAGATCAGATGATAGTATATACTAATAAAGACATAATTTAATCTATTTCCATTGAGATGGATAGTGGTTTAATGAATATCTACCTCGCACCTTTGACGCAGTAGATATTCTGCCACTATCCACTTTAATCAATTTGAAAGTTTTAGATATCCTTACATGACAATATAGAATTAGTGTTATCACATTTCAGACTGAAACAAACAGAGCTACTGAAGCATTTAATAACCAAAAGAGAAAAGCAAAGGAACTACGAAGATTCGCTCAACAAAAGACAAACACACCAGAAGGAGAAGATATAGCACCAGAGCTGAGAGAGGTAAAATGTTTGTTTTTGGACAGTGAGCAATTAATTATAAAGGATTTGAGAAACATTATTATTGGTTCCTCAAATTTTCAATTGGATATAAATGCCTTTCAATGATCGCAGTGATTTTTAAATTCTTTCGTCTGCATTCAAATAAGCCCTGGCCTACTAGCTTCGTTTTTTGGTAACAAAATCTTGAATTTGAAAGTTTATCAAAAAAAGGCTAGTACTAAGGGTTAGTTTGAATGGAAGAAGATCTTTGTTGGTACCCAGAGCTGCAAAGTGTAGTTCCGTGAGTATGATATAGAGTAAGCACAGAGCTACGAAGTTCATTTTGAATTACCCGAAAGGCATGTCTTACAAGGACCGGTTACTTAAACTTAACCTATTGCCACTAGAGTACAGAAGGGATTTGAAAGACCTAGTCCTTATTTTTAAAGCCAGGGCAGGCCATGTAGATCTCGGCCATCATGACTTTTTCCGGCTAACCGAAATACACCATCACACTTGCAATGCATGCAAATTTAACTACCACATACCTTGCACAAAACAAAACTATTTAAAACACTAATTTTATTATAGATCGATAGCTACTTGGAACAAGCTATCTGTAGACATCAAAAGCACGAATCAGTTGCTTTCTAGTTTTAGGAAAAGGATTTTAAATATCCACATTCATAATACTCTATCTTATGTCCTCCCAACCAGTGGAGTATAGAGTGATATTTATGTCTCTGATAATGGGGAAGAGGGCTTAGGGTGGTCCAGATTGTAACGGGGGGTCTGCTGTTTATGGTTTTATTTTATCACCTTGGGGCAAGACATCAACTGGGACATTGTCCTGTCTCCTGCTCCAATTGCAATATCGATTTTACCCTTATATATCTTATTTCATTTTATTTATTTATATATATACTTATTTATTTTACCTAACGTAATTTATATTTTTATGTAAACATGCAACAAACTCAATAAAGTTAAAGTTAAATAGAAAAAATAGAAAAAAAATTACTTCTTACTCTCTGCAAACAATAAAAACTGGGTACTAGCTACCTACAGTAACCATGAAAACAATTGAATTGCTGCCAGTTTTTGAAAAAGGTATAATCAAAGGCTTATACTTTCTTGGTAAAGGCAAGGATTATGGCAAATAAACTGAGGTATTATGTATTAGTGGCCTGCATCGATATCCCTTGCAGTTGCACTTGCACTTAGTTAGGGCACTCATGTTCTCTTTTTTTCGCGTTATTTTCTTTCTTGTCATTCATGTTATTAGTTAAAGTGTTCAAATGTTATTGAGTGTAACAAAATTTAATGATACAACAACTCTTCTCACTTTTATAGCTATTGTTAAAATTTCTTCAATTTTAGGCGTTTAGTCTCTATCCTAACACTTTGGAGGAGATCGATGAAATGATTCACGAAGAGAGAGCAAGAGCAGAGTGTAATTACCAGACTGACCCAGGGGTAAGTATTAATGTAATGTTTGAAAAGGAATTGACTTACAAATCCATTTTGGAGTTTTTCTTAATAATAAACTGCTATTGACTTCACAAGGAAGGAAGCTGAGACTGCCTTACTAGAGGAGTGGTAGGGGGTTGCAGAACTTTCCGCCCCCCGTACCCTTTTATTCTACCTTTCATACCTTCATGGTCCTATATCTCCTGCCTCCCACCTGTGTTTACATTGTACCTGATGTTGCTTAAACCTGTAGTTAGATATCCTGCCTTCCATCTTACATCCAGCTCTTCAACATCCCGGTTTCCATACAATCTTTGTAGCCTACAGTTGATATCAGTGGTAGCTACTTTGTCATCGTGTTTGTAAGAGGATGACCGCGAGCAAGGAGAGTGTGTGTAACTAATAAGCATGGGCAATAGGACAGGACTTCGCATCAACTGCAGTTAGCGCTACAAGACGGCTAAAAGGAAAACTTAAATAGAAATATACTTCTTTTTTTTAAACCCTTGACTGAGGTAATACTGTTATCATTCCTTGCATGCTATGTGTATTTGTGTTATACAACTGGATCCAAAAATCTGGCTTATTATATTGTTGTAGCTACATGTAGTCCATGACTACCTATTATTAACGGGTTCCTGCCCTCGCCTAGCAGTAGTTGTAGCAGTAGTATACTGTATAGAATTTGCATTTTATTTTCAAATCTACATGCCTTTATTTAAGAGCTACTCTGGGATAAAGTCGTGATTAAAATGCAATCACTAAGTACTTTAAGACTAAACTTTAGCATTAAGTAGGTTGATGATTTAGTTTTGACTTGATTTGAGTTGAAATTAGCGAAACTCCCTTTTAACATAATTATTGAAGGGGTTTTTGACTGCTTATTAACAGTCAAAGAAAGTAATTTGAAAGATTTCAGAGTATTTTAAATGTTTTGGTGATATGAATAACAGGTTGTGCGAGAATATGAAAAGCGTAAAAGAGAAATTAACAGTTTGTCAGGAGAGGTAAGTAGCAACAATACATCATGCTAAACTTTATAATGTTGATTAAAAAAAGTATTTCTACGTTTAGCATTGATAAAAATCAAAACAAATTTATATTTCAACTTTAACTCAAAACTTCTACTCCGTAAACTAAAAGTTTCTATACAGTATCATCTTGTTACTACCTTCCTAGTTGCACTAGAACTGTTCAAAGGTGTTTAAACATCTTAAAATAAAAATCAATTGAGAATAACAGTTCAATGGTCATCCTTATAAAAAGTTTAGTTTCCCATCGTCGCGTCTCTTGTGATGGTTGGTTAATCAGTCAAGCAAAAAAAAAACCTGTCTTGACATAATATTCTTTTTCCAAGAAAACACTCAGTTTGTGTTACCATTTATACTTGTATGCTAAATTTTGTGTTTGATTTGTAAGGCGTATTTAGATCACATGGTAAAAGATAAATGTTACCACAATTATCAAATGCCTATCAACAGTCATTACAAACGTAGTGTGAAAGCTCTTATTATAGAAATTTGAACGAGCAAGCACCTACCCCAAAAATTTTCTCACAATTAACTTATTGCAATCAGGGGGTGGGTACTTAATAAGTCAAATACTTTGTTTGTTGTGCTTCCCCCAACATTTATTTTGTGCACTATCGTTTCCAAATGTGCTTTACAACAGAACAATGCATAATATTTTCAAATAAACTTATTTCATCTCAATTTATCCTGCTTTACAAGCTTGTAAGTGCAAGGGTGAGGGTTACTTGCCTGTGAGTTTCTTAAACAAAATACCTAAGACATAATCTAACATAATTATTTTCCGGACTATAACCCGCGGGTTATCTGTTACCGTAGAATTATGAAAGTAACGACCCCCGTTACTTTCGAATTTTGACGGCAAAAGTGGCAGTACTCTGGTAGCCGTTATTTTCGGGATTTAATAGGAGGACAAAAACCGTCGATCAGTCGGGGGGCCGTTGATTTTGGAGTTCTACGATAATTTGACGTTTCACCTTATATTGGAGAAGGTGCAGGTAATCTACCGGTGCGGGCTATCTGATAGAATCTGAAGTTGATCTGGCTACAAGTACAATTTTCAGTTAAATGTTCTGCTAGATTTAAACGTTAAACGTGATGATATCGGTGGAGGAAGTGGATGTATAAGGGTGCGGGTTATCTGTTGACTTTTGTTTCTCTTAGTCATGGAGATGTTTGGGGTGCAAGTTATCTGTGGTGCGGGTTATATTCCGGAAAATACAGTAATATGACACGGGGTGACTTAACCAGATTTACCTATCAGTGAAGATCTGACAATACATCTGTGCAAAATTTGGGGGTTAATCAAATTACTACCTCAAAAAACCTTTTAGGTTAATGACAAAGAAAACGTCCTTAATCAGCAAAAGCGGGAAATTGAAGATTTAAAACAAGGGTATGTTATTGATCAGCATTATGATGTTTTTATTATGTATAACTAAAGGTAAAGATTGGTGTATTTTTTAAAACTAAACATGTTTAACAGGGCTCGTACAGGCCCTGGAAATCCTGGAAATTTTTTATAAGAATTTTATTGAAGAAACTAAATTCGCCAACTGATGCACTTTTTTTCGTTTCAAGTAATAATTAAAGTTTTAAACTTAATTTTTGCATGTCGTTGTTATATTAAGTTCAAAAAATATGATTTTTCACGATATTAACTACTACAAAGTTTTTTAAACAAGTGATTGTGAACATTATTATTTTCTTTCCGGTTTGAAAAGCCCTGGAAAACCCTGGTTTTTTTAATTTCTGAAGGTGTACGAACCCTGGTTCCAAGATCATCTTCAGAGTTAAAACTATCGCACCTTTTTTAAAAAATATAAAGATTTGCATAAAAGTTAATTATTTTATCAAAAGACATGTTGTCGAGGCACTTCTCATCATAGCCTTCAATCTGGAACTTAATAAACAAGTACAATCTTAGAACTGGTTCTTTTCCCGAAAGGGACCTGGATGACGTAATTTATGCAAATGTTTATATATTACTAATACTTCAACAAAGGTGCAGCAGTTTTAACCAGTTTTAACTCTGAAGATGATCTTCATCATCGAAAACGTTTAGTTTTTAAAAATGTACATCAATTTTTACCTATAGTTATATAGAATTTAACCAGGCAGAATTATGACCCTGTTTTTACTATTGTCCATGTTATTATTTTAATTCTTATTTTACATTTTTAGCTGTTTGTGTTTTGATTATTCACTTCTCTTTTATTTTTGACTTTCAAATTCAGCCTCTAGCTGAGTACCTTTATACTGAAAGTATTTTGTCTTTGGTTTCTTCGTTACTCAGGTGGTTGATCCCTCTTCAGCAGCTCATTGCACAAATTAGTGAAAAATACTCAAGTTTCTTCAGGAGAATGGGGTGTGCTGGAGAAGTGACGCTTTCTGTGGATCAGGTATTTTAAAAACAAACTCAGCGAGCTTGCTCAATCTTAATAAAAATTCAAGAACTGTTTCAAAATTCATTTATTTATAATCTGATTCCTTTAATAGCCGTTTTCACATTAGAGGATGGACAAGTCGATTGACAATTTATTCATTTTAGTGTGAAAGGGAGACGAATAAATTACGTCTTATGTTGGCCGTGAAAAGTTCTTATCACACATACAACTGACATACAAACAGATAAATGTTGCCATATGCTAGTGCCAATGATTCTCCTTCCTTGATACAAGGACAACCTGTTTGACTGTTTGTTTGGCAGATGTGAATTTAAGAAGCCTTTGGTCAATTTGACGAACCAACAGACGGAAAAATTTAGACAACTTGTTCGTCCAGAATCATATTCGTCTCATTTTCACACTCAGAGGATTTGTTTGCCTGAGACGATTTGTTTTTCTTGACAACTTGTTTGTCCTCTAATGTGAAAAGGGCTATTGACAGTTATTTGTTTTAGGGCATCCGATGGCCAAGTAGTTGGTATTCATGCCTCCAACCACTGTAACTGGTTTGATACTTTGACTTTTACTGTATATGTGGGCAGTAGGTTTGTCAGTCTCGATAGACCTTTTCCAAATTCAAGGTACTACTGATAAAACAGACTGTCAATACCCATCACAGCCTTAGTCTTCATGTTAAGAAGAATGTTCACAAATTCCAGTCTGGAGGGACTTGAGAGACACTGAGTTTTGAATAACACCTTTTCTCGTTGGAACTTGTGGTTATTTTAAGTCATTTTGAGTCTAAGGCTGGGCATGTGCACTGACAGTCTGATATTTTTATCAGCACTAACTTGAACACAAAAAGGGTCTGTTTGTCTCTGAGGATTTTTCCATCCTCAGCTTAATCAACTCCCAGCTAAAATTCCATCTGGCTTTTTACCAAGGTCACACATGGTTGAAATTGCAGTAGCAATTGATGCGCCTTGAAATGCTTTCAGTTCTTTTATAGTTTTTGACTATAAAAACGGCATGGAACAGACCAGTATGTTTATAAATTTATGGTTTTCACTAGAATTTCTGTAAGGTTGCATCGGAAAGCAGATCACTTTTTGGTAGTTGCGGAATTTAGGGTAACTCTTAATTGAACATAGCTACTCCGTGGATGTTAAGTGATGAACCAATTTTTTAACCTCAATATGACCAAGTGCTAGTCTCTCTAAGAGCTATCTGGAATCCTTTCACTAAATAAAAGACTGAAGACAAGTGTTCTCTTGGAAACACAAAACAAAAGAGAATTTTAACCTATTGTATATGGTTAATTTTGCTACATATATTGTAGTTGTAGTTTCTGAAGTGGCAACTTTAGCTCATGAGAAAATGATGTGACAAAAACAGTTACTTTTTAGTCCAACAAAAGTGCAGGTTATTTATTTGACCAAACCCTGTCAGACGACTATGATTATGAGTTCACAGTGTCCCTGTACTCTCATATTATTTTAGGTAGAAGCTGATTATGACAAATATGGAGTTCAGATAAAAGTGAAATTTCGAGCAAAAGATGAGCTGCATGTATTGACGCCGTTTCACCAGAGTGGAGGGGAAAGAAGTGTTGCAACAATGTTGTATCTGATGGCATTACAAGAGCTGACAAAATGCCCCTTTAGAGTTGTTGATGAGATTAATCAGGTTTGTGTAAATAACCTTTGTATAGTAGTATTTTGTTAAAGTACAAAATGAAGTGTTGCCAAATTGATTTGAAGATATTTGCACATGCTTGCGTTGAAAAATCACTCGTTTTACCAAGGACATGAGATCGCACATACATTGAACAGAATGTTATAAATATTGGAGCGTTTTTTGTCTCTTATAGACAAGTTTCTGGAAATAACACAATTCGTGTAGTGGGTGGCTGCAGCACTTAGAAAAGTGACTAGTTGTAATTTGGAATATAGCCCGGGCATTGCAGAGTTATGTATTCTCGAGGTTTTTGTTCCGTTCAGCATTCTGCATCTAAGTTTGCTCTAAGTTTATTTTGAAGACCATGTGGTCAGTTTCCAGTTGGTTTGAGAAACATGAAGTCCAGATCAACCGCTGGCCAATAGATATCAGCTTGTAACCCAACAAACATGTTTGACAACATTACGTGTGCACAAAAACATGTGACTATGACAAATACAGTTAGTTCTGTTCCTGCCTGCCATCGGGACAGACTGGAGTTTTGCCCCAAGTCGTGTTGTTTCGTTAAATTTTCTCCCTAACACTTGCACATGTGTAGACCACATTTTTGTGTTAACTTGGCTACAAAAGTAAAAAAACGTATTACATGATTGCAGTTTACACTGATAAGGGCATTAAAACCTCTTTCTCAATGAAATGGTGCAATTTACCCTCCTTAACCTCCAAACCCCTGGTGCCACCTTCCCCACCTCAAAGCCCCTGAACCCATTTTGAATTTATAGGTTTGTCCCCATAATTATCATTCAAACATTTGACACACTAATAATGTCGTTTAGTTAGAAGTATTAATTAATAAAGGTAAATGTAGTTTCTAACAGTGTGTGTTTATGTTTTTTTACTGTAGGGTATGGACCCCAACAATGAGAGAAGGGTGTTCGAACTAGTCGTTCAGACAGCTTGTCGCCCAAACACTGCACAGTACTTCCTCATTACACCAAAAGTATGCAGAATTTCTGTGATTCATCTTTTTCTTTGTCAAGCATTTGACTGACTAACCACAGCTAATATAGGGACTGGTTATGAAACCATTGTTGTATGTCTTGTTCATCGTTTCTTTTATTTACTAGTCCTGAAGGTGCACAAAATACAAAAGGTGTTAAGATGCAAATCAACAATTAGCCAGTCAAAACGTTCTCACTAACACCTGAAACAAGAATGTTCACTTGACGGTTCGTTCAACCTACAACAAAGTATCTTTGCACATTCTTTGTATTTCCCTTTTGATGTTTGCCGACTTTCATTACCAGTCCCTATATTAACTATGGACTAACTGACCAACTGATACTTGTAAGTGGGACCCCGTTAATACGGTCACCAACGGGCCCGAAAAAGTTGGCCGTAATAACGGGGTGACCGTATTAACGAGGTTTTTCTATAAGAAAAAGTTTGCCCATTCGACCGGCGGACCATACAAAAAGTGACCGTTATAACGAGGTGTCCGTTAGGCAGGGTTCCACTGTAGTTTATTGATTAGTTAACGATTGTTCCAAGTTTCCATTGTTTATTGATTAGGTAACTATTGTTACGTGCAGATTATCTCTAAAGTTTTACAAACCTATTAAATGGCGGCTAAAATTATTCAAAACCATGTTTCAGCTTTGTAACACTACACAGTCAGTTTTCATATATGGTTAACATGGTTCGTACGGGCCCTGGAAATCCTGGAAAACCCTGGAAAATTTTTTAGCCCTGGAAATCTTTGATTTTTTAATTAAATGGTGTACGAACGCTGGGTCAATTCAGTATGTTTATGAGCTGATAACCGAAATTTAGCGAACCAATCAGAACGCTAGAAATTTAATGTTTGAGGTTGAAAATTTGATAATGTAAAGGCCGCTACACACGAGCCGATATTTTGTCGCGAATATCCCGATTTTTTGACGCTGATTATTTGTCTGGAAATAAAAGCTACCACACCGATTTTTTGTCGTGGGCTGCCATGGCAACGGAGCGTAATTCGTACCCATACTACTTTCACTGTCGCTCTGCCTGTCAACATGTGAAGATGGAAACTATTATGATTCGTAATTTCAGCCCATGCTTTTGCTTTCTTGTTTCTGTTACTGTAGTCGTTTGAGGTAATATCGTAGAGACGTGGGCTCGCTTGCCACGCTTTTTCTAAAGTCCTTATAGCACCATTACTATTTTGAATATCCTTCCTCATCTACGCTAATACGACTGTTGTCGCCATCTTTAGTCTTCCCACGTGATGTATTCAGCTCCGTGATTGGTCAAACCAAGCTCTGTTCCCGTCTGTCTGAATCCGCCACACACGCACCTATTTTTTATTGGCCAACTTTTTAAAATCAAACATGAACAGTCTCTGTTCCCGACAAAAAATCTTGTCTGAAACTTGTCGGGAACAACCACACACGGGCCGATTTTTTGTCGGCGTCAAAAAAATCGGGAGCTCCGCGACAAAAAATTGCCTCCTGTGTAGCGGCCTTAACACAACTTTAACTGATTAAACATTAACACTATAATTATGAAGTCCACGACAGACAGAATTTCAAATAATTTTTGTTTACTTTTCATTACAGTTGCTTCCAGATCTACAGTTCACAGACAAGATGACAATACTGTGTGTTTTTAATGGACACTGGATGCTTAACCACAACGAGTGGAATTTGCAAGACTTCATTAACAAGAAGAAGAGTTTAACATAAATTATTAATTATATTTATAAAGAAATTCGACTAGATGAATAGTTCAGATGGAGCTGTTTTAAAACCTTTAATTTGAACAGTTATTGTTAATTTTTATGTATAAGTTTTTGTTGACTAGAGAAATTTATGTTATTTGCCGGCCGGGAGGTCCGTATTGAGAAAAACTGTGCCAGAGGTCTTGCGTAAAGCAGTTTTTTCTCAATACGGCCGACCGGCAAATAACGTGTTTATTTTTTCCCCCTGTGTTTTCATGTTGTTTTTTCTTTTTAAAGACCTGTGTTCAGACTGTTTTTGTTCAGCAGGATAATAAAATTCACTGTCTCTATGAAAATTTTATTCGTCGGATATTATGTCAAAAAAATTCAAAAACTGTTTCCAAATGTTAACGCTTTATAAGCTAAGACTTGCAAAACTAAAAAAATTGAACCATTTGAGTTTAGTCGTCTTTGCTTGTCACGAAGTCGCTGTTGGTATTTGACCACGGGCAAGATCGTAAAGTTCCACCCGCTCAGGGAACCAATCAGATTGCAGGATTCGTTTCATCTTGCCCGCTCGCGCGCCGAAAAAAAAAAAACCTAATATGGAATCCCTCGAAGAAATTAACTAGAAGAAAATTTCACATAATTTTATGACAATGTTATATTTGTATATCATCAGGTACATAGGGTGTTGTAGTATAAAAATGGCCTAAGTTATGGTTCAGCTTGAAAAAAAATCTGAAATTTTGATTTTATTTTCTCTTTCAAAGTGAGTAACATAATTTCCATTTGATTTGGACAAAAATTGATTATGATGATTATTATTATTAATATTGTTGAAATGTACATTTGTGAACTTGAGAAAGCCTATTATAGAACCCATGATGAACCCATCTTTCAAGATATTATATTTCGTATCAGATGAAGAGCTTCGCAATTAAAAGTAAAAAACGACGTAAGTGACTTTTGATTAAGTTGTCAACTCTCCCTACATTATCCCTATTATCTGTTCATAACCATTTTGAGAATTTAGCATTTCATACAAAGTCACTCACGTTGTTTTGTACTAGAGCATTCAATAATAGTTATTGTGGTTTGACTCGAAAAAATCTGAAATGTTAATTTATTTTACCAAAATGCATTAAAGTGGTCCACTTATATAGCGTTCTTTCCATATGAATGCTCAAAGGCGCTTTACAATGATCAGTTTACCCCCAAAGGACCGGAAGCGTATATAGGCGCCTCGGGCAGCCGCTTCAAAGCGGTCTGTGTATGCTGGTACTCATTTTACCGACCCCGGAAGGATGGAAAGCTGAGTGGCCTTTAGCGAGAAAGAAGGTCACCCAAATATTCAACCTTCGACCAGGCCGGGAATCGGGGACCACAGGATTGGGAGGCAGAGATCTTACCACTGCGCCAACCCCTCCGCTAACCGTTCCAAAAAATTACTGATTAAAGTCATAAAAATTGCGCTCTCCAAAGTCAAGTTGTCACTTACTCGTGTTCAATCCCAGTTGTGTTGGGAAATTATCCCAATTATAGTTCAAGCTTATACTTTCGTTGAACAAATTCGAAATAATTTCACTTTTGATTTTTCAGTCAATCCCTGTGATCAATTCTCATAAAGATTCAAAGGAGAAACGGGGTTTAAGCCAAGCTTCGCTGATCTGCACCATCAACAAAGAAGCCCATAAGCCCACACAAAGGAAAGAGAAAAAGAACTGACCTTTGGGGGATTTGAACCCACGACATACGAAACAGATCAACGTCGAGATTATTTCTCTTTCCTTTGTGTGGGCCCACTGATGGGATTCTTTGTTGATGCTGTCGATCGGCAATACTTGGTTTACACCGCATTTCAAGTGGCAAAGCCCCACTCTAATAAACAAACAACTTCTTCACTTCACCGAATGCTGGTATCCCTGCTCTTGACTTAACCAAAATATCAGCAGCTGAGCAAGTACACTTGCCGTCAATCCCTTTAAGGCTATGGGGCCAGACAGCACCCCACCACTTGTACTTAAGGATTGCATGCGAGCTAACCGATCCTGTCACGAAGACTTTCAACCACTCTCTATCTTCCGGTTGCGGCGTTTCTGTATGGAAAGAAGTAGATATTTCCTCTATTCCAAATAATCAATACCGACCGAGAGTTCATTAACGTCTTTTTCTTTTTTTGGACGAGAGACAAAATCGCTCCCAAAAAAGAAGAAAAAGACGACGAACCCCTGCTTCCGACTCGAGAAAGCGATCTTTTTACAATCTTGCTGACTCCCTGCCATGCTAAAGTCATGGAGGAATTTGTTGCAAAGCGGTTAGTACAGGGTACCAGCGAAAAAATCGATCCCAATCAGTTTGGTTGTCTGAAGACACAACAAACCATTGCCCCTTGTCAATGTTTCACCAATGGCTGTGGAAGCTTGACACCCCTGGCCACCACCTGCGCATCTGTTTCCTAGACTTAAGTAATGCTTTTGATCGTATCAACCTCAACACTTTACTTATGAAGCTGATATATCGATTTGGGCGTCCGTCCATCTATCCTCCCTTGGATCTCTAGCTTCTTGTGCTACCCTAAACAACGAGTGAAACTTGGGAAATCCGTCTCTGAGTGGGCCAGTGTCAATGCTAGTGTTCCTCAAGGCACAAAACTAGGACCTAAACTCTTCCGAGTTATAGTCAGTGATCTCGTCCCCCCAACGTGCAACCACTGGAAATGTGTGGGCGGTGTTACCATATCTGAGATCATTCCAAGAGACAAAGATCCTTCAATACAGTCAGACTTGCACTACAACGCCTCATGGGCTAACGCCAACTCCATGAGATTAAATCCCAAGAAATACAAGGAACTTAGAGTATGCTTTTATCGCGAACAACCCATTTTAGACCCACTAATCACTGTCGACACCCCCTTAGAGGTTGTAAACCATCATATCCACATTAATAACAAGCTTAAATGGTCAAGCCATGTGGTCAAAATTACAAAAAAGGCAGCGAAGAGACTACATACTGCGTGTCTTGCGGCAGAGCGGGCTATTATCAAATGAGCTGGTGTCGGTTCATGTTGCGCTGATCCGTTCAATCCTGGAGTATTGCTGCTGCATTTGGCATACAAGCCTTCCTAACTACCTGAGCGACAGAATTGAACTATTCCAATTTAAGGGAGCACTAAGGACGATATTCCCTCACCCAAGCTATAGAGAAGCCCTCGAGAAAACAGATTTCTCCCGTCAAGACAGCAGCCATCGACAGCTATTTGAAAAAGCCTTCAAAAAATCTCCAAACGGGAACAGTAAGCTGACTGTGCTCATCCCCAAGACCAGAGCTAAGGCGGTTAACCGATAATAGCAATCTTTCCGTTTTTAAATATAACACAGACCGTTTTAAAAATTTTTTTTCCAAACCATTACAAATTTTTTGTCATCCCCCCCTGTCATAAAAATAGTTGAGTTACACCCTGGGCTCTCGGTTTTCCTATTCATGAAAAGGCCTTTTCCTTGTATTTTTGTTTTACTGTTATTCGCTGAAAAACTTAATGTAGTCGTCTGTGACTTTAACAAATCTCGCCATATTTCACCTAACTAGTGTTTCACTTCATTTATAGTTATTTTATGTAAGAGTAGTATAATTGATTTTGACAAGTCTGTCTTCCTCGGTTCACTATAATTTCAAAATAAAATGGGCACCAAACTAGTTTAGCTTGTACGGTTATTTCGGGTGTCCAACCACTGTAGATTAGTTTAATTTATTTCTTTTTAATTATGTAGGGGGTCTAAAGTGGAAATAAATTGTTGGTGACAACGCACGCCAAAATGTGCGGGAAAACCAATAAATGACGTCAGCAAAGTCACTAGATATGTCATTCGTATCCCGGATGTAGTTTCGTACGAAATCTACGAGTGGCGTATTTTTCAGTAAAGAAGCCAATCTTGCTTTTCATTATCAATTCCACAACAAAATGACTTATTTTGCATGTTGAATCAGCTCTTATATTAAAGACTGTGCAATGGCAAGTACTGGTACCAAATTTTGATCAACTTTAGAAATTGATAGTTTTAATCTTCGCTTTAGTAAAAAGTTTTAATTTAAAGGCGCCGAGATTTCGAGAAGTACTAGGCCCTTCATCAAGGCTCAAAATCGCAGCATTTTTAAACTCCCTATGGCAAAGATTTACATGGGCGGCAGAACTGGGGAGGGGGTTACCCAATAATTTCTGGCTAACAACTTTTGAATAGGAATATCAAATTTTTAACAAACTGTTACAATTTCCACACCTTACCGGCTCCAATAATTTAACTACAGTATCAACTTTTTTGGTTGATCAAAAATTTTGTTATTTTATATCATTGTTGTAAGCAGGCTGCGGACGGGGGGCTGGGGTGGAGGGACACTATGCATTAGATGGCATAAGAGGGCCATGTGTTGGAAAACTCCCAGAGATAATAAAATAATAATAATAATCAAAATAAAGGTTATTGTATTGTATTTTATTGCATGCTACTTGAATATAGTTGATAAACTGGCTTGAGCTTGAAAAAGTGAAAGATCGGGTAAACCTACTCCATCCGTTTTTGTGCAGACAAAAATCATTTTCTTTAATTCTAAAGTTGAAAGATAATTCTAGTTGGATTTTCTTTAATCAAACAAAATTATCTTTTCAAAAAGTTTAATAGTATAATTTGTGCTTCTGAAAGGAGGGGCAATTGCAGTTTCTTAAAGATTTTTGTGAAGTTTCCACTTAAGACAAGTTTGGTCACAAGACTCTGAAACCCCCACTCGAAGGCCACATGAATTAATCAATTTTCTACATTGAAAATACCAAAGGTATAATTGCCCTATCAATGGATCAAATGCAATATTTGTCTGATTAATATAAAAAATTATTAATTTATTAGTTTTAAACTATTAATTAATTATTAATTTCCAATGCTATATTAAAGCAACAAAATGAGTAGGGGGATTAACAATCAAGGTGAACTTGAAATGGTAATGTTTAGCCTGACTGCATGAATCACCAACTTCTAACCAAGGGAAACTCATCAGAATATTAAACCTTTATATTCATAACCATCAAAATTGTTTACTGCACTTTGTACACATTTAATTTGGTCACATACATGTACATTTTCCCTTTGCAAATTAAGTTTAATCAACCACACTATATCAGGTCTACAGAAAAGTACTTCCGTCTATATATGCCAGTCTCTTCCTTCACTGGGAGATAAAATTTGTGAATGGGAAGTGGAAATTTATGCATGGATGGGATTTTTCTCCCGCCTACATGCCCATATCCACTTGGGTTAAAGGAAGAAACTGTATTTTAGTCAAAGTTCTTTCTCATTGGCATGGGAACATTTCACACTCACAAGATAAGAAACAATTGACTTGACAGTTGCCCTTCACAAACATATTTTCAGATTTTATCAAGTTCATGTTTTATGTAACTGCAAGATGATGTGATATTACATTCAAAGAAAGATATAAACTTTTGACACTTCAGTCGTTACATATAGGTGTATAAAAGCAATATACACCTAAGCAGTATAATATAACCCTTTTTCAGGACTTGAATAACACCCACAATAGGTCTTTCATTTAATGAACAATAACTAAAACTATGCACTCAACATTGCTTTACAATCTTTTAAGAGACAAACAATACACAAAGTATTTTGCAACAAATTTGGGACTTTATTGCATATTTTCCCCTTAAACCAAAAGTGATTAATTATAAGCTTTTACAATGGTTATGAATACTGGTGTATTAAAATAATGACAAGCAAAATAGAACTAACTATCTGAAAATTATTTACTTACTTGTAAAAGTGAAACATTCAAAGAACAATTAATAACATTTTAACACCCAGCTGAAAGCTTCTGAACTAACAACTGCCTCAGATCCTGTGTGAGTCTTGTTAAATTCTCAACTTTTTGCTTCAAATCCTTATTTTCCCTCTGGAGTTTATTTTCCTGTTCAAAAAGTTCTTTTTCTCTTGATTTTCGAGAAGCTCTAGAATACTTAGAGGCAATATTGTTCTTAACACGTCGCCGGGCAATCTTGTCACTCTCGCTTTCACCAACTTTCACTTTTTTTGCAGTTGATTCATGGTCAAGTTCAAATTCCATGGCAGTTCTTTTTGCACTAGGGGAGGTAACAATGTTGACATCTTCCGAACATTCTGAAGATGGACTAGCAGCTACTGTGTCTGCATTATCAAGTAATATAGCGGGAGATGCAATTAGTTGAAACAGTTCATCAAAGTTAGTGATGGCATTGCTATTGTCATCAACTGCCTGTTCTGTGTTACCATCGCTGGTGACAGAAAAAACATCGACCACATCACTAAGAGGGGAAGAGCTGGATGACAGGCAATCAGCTACAATTTCACTAACTGGGGAACAGTTGGGTGATAAAACATCAAACACAGCATCACCAACTGGGGAAGGGTTGGGTGACAAAATTTCATGTGAAGTTTCCATGACAGTCACCTCTTCTTTTATAACTACTGGTTCTTGGCAGACAGCATCTGCAAACTCTGTTGACAAGTTGTCAGGTTTGGAAGCCACTTCAGTGTTGTCGACACCCGTTTCTGACAGTTGGGCATTATCCAGGCAAATATCTGGTAGCATTAAAGCACATAACTCATCATCTATGTTCAGTGCCATTTCTTCGAGGTCTGGGAATAGGTTGGTTGTGTTTAAATCCACAAACTCTTCAAAGAACGGGTTATCCATGCAAGACTTCCCGGAGTTGAACAAAGCAGGGGAGAGAGTTATTTTCTCGGGTACTGCTTGGGATGGTACAAGTTTCTCAGGACTTGAATCCAGCTTCACTATTTCATCAAGTACACCACAACCTAATACTCCACTTTCATTCAGTATGTCAAGTATTTCTGGAATAAAATAATGCACCAGCATTAGAGACTTGATACACTTATTTTTACTATAAATCTTACATTCTGAAATACCCGGCATATAGTTTTATTATCTTTTAAAATTGACCTTCTACTCCGACCATGTTTTTATCTTTTTCAAAACATTAATTGCTTTTCACATAAAATAAACAACTTTCTTTTAACAACGAAACGTTTGAATGAAACTTATTAATCACTTCATGTTAAACTTATCATGAATCAAGATGCAAGAATGAAATTATGTGAAAACAAAACCTAATCTCTAGCCTAAGAAGACTTGAAAGCTACGGCGCCGTATTCGCTAACCGCCGTAAGAACTTCAACTAAAATGCTTCGCCGAAGGCCAAGGGTACAATAAACACATACCGTTGTCATCAAACAAGCCAATCATGTCTTCCATTTTTGAAGATGTTTTCTCGTCGAACAAGCCGATTTCCAAGTCGTTTTCCAATGCAGTTGCGATTTCTGGAGTTCGGGGAGCCACACGGTCTCTTTCGCTTTGGATCTCGAGTTCGTATGGGCTTCTCGAGTCCTCGCGAACGGCCTCGCAAGGCCTTGAGTTCTTGTGCAGCGTCGATGCATTTATTTGAGTTACTGACAGCGAATTTATACATTGTTGGCAAGAGGTAATAGAAGAGTCTTCACTCAAACCTTCCGTGATGCGCTTAAAGCGTTGAAGTTAGAAAGTATGGTTCAGCGCCGTTTGCCAGCGCTGATAAACTCTGGAACTAAAGAGCGCAAGGATTTGTTCCAACTGAGCAGGTTCGTTGAACAAACCCACCTTCTTTCTTTCCAAGTTGAACAGGCCGAATTTCGATATTCTTGCGCTATTTCACCGGTTTGTGGTGCAATACTTTTCTGAATTTAGAACGTTGCATCATCTTTAGCCAATCAGAACGGTTGAAAATTTGAAAGCTACGTCATTTTTATCCAATCAAGAAGTACAATTTCGTAGTGAATATTTTATAGTGTTGTCGTCAAGGCCGGCTGTCATGACATAAATGGTTTTCAAGCTGATTTCACGCTATATTAACTTTTAAACAATAAATTTACTTACAGAGAAATTGTTTGAGCTTGTATAGAAATAATTTGCCGAAAAATTCCAAATGTAGAAATTTATTTTTGAATTTTATAGGCTCTTGCAGTCACCATTTAAGATAAGATATAGCGACCGCCGCTTTCTCTTCCTTTACGTTACACATATTTTTGGTTCCGGAGTTTAGCGAAAGCTAAATTCTTTTCAAAAGAGAAAAAAATAAAACCTGTTGGATCATCACGTGACTGTCGTTTTTTTTGTATCTCCCTGGTTTAGATACTAGTATAAAGAAACTTTTGTTTCTAACTCTTGGCCTTCCCCTCTTTGAATATTGAAAAAACTGCAGTCATTTCTCTTTAACGCTTATTTATCAAAACTTTTTTAGTATAAAAAGTGGTTAATTCAACAAGTTCAAGGTGTGAGTACCATAGCTTCATGTTTTAAAAGTCGTTAAGTAGGTTCTCGAAAACTTATCGGAATCTGCGACGTGCTGATTCACCAAACAACGACGTTGACAAATGACATCACGTAAGGAGTTGGTGAAAAACGGTTTTTCTTGCCATTCACCTGTAACACTCAACTAATATCTATGCCGCTACTTTAAGTTTTAAATCAGGTTTTACGTAATTTTAATTGTTCAATTTTAAACAATTTATTCCGGCGTTTGGCTATGCCTATTTATCCAGGAGCACAGGATCAAGCGTGCTCGCGCAAAATTTAGAGTCATTCACCGACGAAGGGAACCAAAACTTGAATTTTTAAACGTGATTCATTAAAACCAGGATATTGGTAGTCTTGATTTCCAGGATATTGGTAGTCATTAGATGACACTGAAAGGACTATTACCCTGATCCAAGCCACACGTATCCTGTACATATGATTTATATGTAAATGTACAGGAGTGTACCTTCTGGCCACGCTATAAAGCAAGGTGACTTACGCCGGGGGGGGAGCCTGTCCTATCTTTAAGGGGGGTCTGGCAATTTGGCAGGGTGTCTCTACATGACTGCCCTTTTAAGGTTCCATATTCAGCTGACCAGCTGACGAGAATCGCAAGATAGTCGATGCGAAACCAAAGCAAAAACATATACTTTCGACTTCGAATACGACAAGTAATTCGGATTGATAATAGACAACGTCGGTCGATTCTGTGCTTTGAAGCAACAACACAAGAAAAACAGAAACATTAGTTGCAAAGAAATCTTGTATTTTAGCCAATGAAATTACCAATTGATTTACTTTTCTTCTTCCACTTACCCTTGTGATCTGACTTCCTGTAGAGGGCTTGAATGCCGAAGTGTTATAGCGAAACAGGAATAAACGGAACACAGGGGAAAATGGAGCCGACAAGAAAAAGTAAGTCATGGTAATTACCACTTACACCATAGCCCAAATGAGAAAACTTGCAAGTTTTTGAAATTATCATAAAAACTTGTTCATACAAATTTTGCTATCAGTTTGTTTACTAGGATGAAAAAATTATTTGGTAACTGAAGACTACCAGGACTTTTTGGACAACTGGGTTTTTGTAAGATGGACACAAGTGTGTTACTGAACAACAAAATGTTCTTGTATTTTTCATTTTTTCACTGACTAAACATAAAAAATTATGGTTCGTAGATCTTTGATCAATGTTGGCCCGTGCTTGCTCCATTTCTCCTGCCTGCCTTTTTCCTAATTAAATTTGTTTTTAAAAACATTACAAATTCATACTTTCATGTCATTAAACCAATGTTGTGCTCCTTTTTAAAGATTGTTTAAAGACAATTGTAACTTCATCACCAGGTAAAACGATTTGTGTGAAATCATAATGCCTACGGACTGGGGGGGGGGGGGGG